>JAQFVV010007436.1:0-90231 GCA_028023455.1 Epiperipatus broadwayi | reverse complement strand
TTTGCACATCCAGACAATTATCTGGATGTCCAAATATAAACTGAAACCCCTATATATAAATATGTAAATAAATTAACTATTATTTCTCTTGAGCTATCACAAGATTGCAAAGGTCCTTAGAAATGTGAGTGTGAATAAGAGAAAGTATACATGTATCTGATTAACTACTTTAATTTAAATACTATTACTAGAATGATTTATAAATCCCTTAAAACACTATGCTATTATAAAATCAAATCACACACACTGCCAATTTATAGAACAGAATAGCTCAAGGAATAATGACATTATCACTATTTTTACATAATTTTTTAATTATTTAACTAATAAATTAATTTAGAAAATTGAAAAAAGATGTGATAGTATGATAATTCCAATTCAAAAACATTTTTATCAATAAAATATAATTTTATATAGCAAGTAAGATAAACTTGTTGTTGGCTCTTACTAAATTAGTTATAACTTACTTTCATTAAGTTATTTCATTTTCAATAATTAAAATGAAAAAATAACATTTCATTAAAAAAATTAAATTAGCTACAACTCTTTTTTGCAATTTTGAAAAAAAAATAAAGAAAATAAAAAAAAGGATTTTAATAAAAACAAAATTACTCGTTATTACCAATTATTACTTTTATTAAAAGTTATTTGTAATTGTAGATGTATACTTCACAATAACTTCTTATCATAGATTTTTTCAGTCCTTTTTAATTATCTTTCTTGTAAACTTCCATTGCTGAATTTAATTAATCCTACAAAAACGAAGTTTCCCTATTAAGTTCTTTTTGTAGATTCATGTTTTCTTTATGATGATAACTTTTTCAATATCACAGATTTCTAAGATAATGTATAGTTAAATTTATTCATTATTATACTATAATAATTTTAGATTAGTATAATCAGAATTTATCCCTTTTCCAATAAGTTTCAGTCACATTCTTAAGCTGAGATAGACATGCATCTGGATAAAAAACTAAGACTTGTTGCAGTATTTTCTAGCAATATTTTTCTACTTCTACATTTTCTGTTAATGAACAAGATTCATGGTGAAGTTTTTGGGATGCTTAGCTACTAGCTAAAACTTAGCACAAGAATTTTTTTTCAAATACATTTCAAAAACTATTTTTAAAACTAGTAGTGAGTATAGTCTCACTTTAAATTAAAAAATTATTTCACACTGATTTTTACAGCTGGGCTGCTACTACTGTTTTCTTCCATAGCTGCATCAAGAATCACTTCAATATACAAAACACTGAGGTCTACTACATTAACCTGCCTTCTAAATTTTTTGAAATACTTTTGTTTTTCATCCAATTACATACTATCTCAGACATGGAAGCATTAATCCTTGACCAATTGAGTCTATTTTATTAAAATACTATATCCCTCCCTTTTTAATCAATTAATTTAAAAAAATGTACTCATAATTATTGAAATTCCTCTGTAGTTATTTTTAACTACAAAAAAAAACACAGTATAATCCAGGAACTACACATTACTTTAAAAATCATTGTTTTTGTTTTAGTGAGATAAAATGAAAAGAAAAAATCTTTAATTAATAAAAACAATATTCCTTAACAAAAATGATAAAACCTTATTTCTTTTCTTTTATAAACTGATAATCTATATTTAAAATTTTACTTATTTATCTCTCATTATTTTTTTAGGAGAACAAAAAATTATTTATCTTATTACTTTTTAAAAAAATTAAAATTAGGCAATAAAATTAATGAAGAAAGAGAATAAAAAATATTATTTGTTTTATTTTTTTAATTTTTCTCTTTTACAAGTACTTTTAACAAATGTTTGGAATTTTTATATTATCATTTGAGAATTATAAAATCTTTAAAGAAGATAATGCTTATTATTATAAAAAACATAAAAATAATATCATTTCTCCATTCTAAATTTACTTTCTAATATCTGACATGGACGGAATTGGCCATTCTTTACAATAATACAATATACCTCCCTTAAATGATAAGACCATAAAATGGAGATTTTATTTTTCATTATTTTAAAATTTATACTCATATCAGGTACTTTATTTCTGGTGCAGTACTGTGTCAAATGGACCTTCACATAAGTTTTTCTATCTATGCATAACTGATGATTAATCTTCATCAAAACCTTATTTTCTTCACTTCAGTTGGACAAGGATAGAGTGATGGTGATCTGTTTAGATTAGGTACACTGTTATTCCTGTGAAATATATTCTAGTTTGTTTTGAACTGCTATTAATATTTTTTCTTCCATGCTTCTTCTAATGGATTGTTTATTATTTGTTACAACAGTCTTATCATTTGTTTTAGTTTTATCTGTTATTTGGAGGGATCCAATTTTTTTCTTATTAATTATACTCAGCAGTTCTATTATCTGCTAAATACTTCTTATGTCATCACTTAAAATTATTGGATTTACTTCATGTGATGTTACACATAATAATTTTATTATTTGTCTGTTTAACAGATAACCAGTGGCAATGCTTTTAGTTGTAATATATGAACATCTCTTAGGTACATACTATATATATATATATATATCTCTTGATTTTGCAATTTTCCTATAACCACTTTTAATTTTTGAACTGTCTTTTCAATTTCTTTCTTTCATTCTTCATTCCTTTGATATGTTATTTCTATATACTTTTGATTGTTTCTAGGTTTTCCCCTGTTTATCACATTTTTCTTCATTCGTATTGTTATTCAAATGATCACCCATAGTAAAAAATATTAACATCTCAGATTATCACTACTATTAGCTTTGACATCAATGCTATATTTATTTGTAGCAGTATCATCAATATATAATTTATTTTTCTACATTTGTGTTATATTTTCTTATAATTGTGAACACTCTCTTTTCTATTGTTTCTATTTTATTGTTTGCTTTTTTTCAATTTTGTTTTGTAATTCTTTTTTACCTTTTGATTATTTTCATCTGTTTTTCTCAACAGCCTTTTATATGCTCTCTGATTTCTTTCTTCAAGTTTCTTAAATAGCATCTGATTTTGCTATCCACTTTCATTTATTTTCTTTAGCAGCATTTGACTTTATTCTGTTGTATTTCATTTTCCTCTTTTTTTACTTTGGTTCTCTTTTTATTATTTTCTTCTCTTTGTTCTGCTCTCTTTTAAATGTCTTTTTCTTTAGCATCATTTGACTCTGTTTATTATTTTCTTTTATTTCAGTAAACATTTGAAATATCTGAGTTGACATGGTCATTTCCTCTATTTTTGGAGTACTTTCAACTAATTGCTGATGTTCTCATCATGTTCTTTCTTCATTTTTTACAATTTTATCCTTGTAAGTATATGAGTGTCTATTAAATTGCTTTTACTAAACAGAAAAATTATTTTGCAAAAATAAAAAGCAAATATAATCTTTTAAAACAATATTTTATAAAATAAGACACATCATCTCCTCTTCATGAAACCTCACTATTACTTAATAATCTTACCTCTAATCTGTCTTTATTTGAACCTGATTATCTCAATACTTGAATTTATTTGTTTTACTTGACTACTTTAATTTATTTTTCTTACTTTTTCTCCATTTTTTATTCTGCTCATCCATGTGTGATTGATTTTTTATACACCAGTTACTATTATTATTATTTGAAGTATGTGTACATACATAAAATGAATTCCATATAACAAACCACTTGCTCAAACCTTTTCCAAAGATTGAACCAAAATCTATCACCAAAAGAATAAAGTGATCTGCAATCCTGAGATAGATTAAAACCATCACCCAACTACAAATGCACAATACAGCAAAGACTATCTCAATTTAAACACTATAAGCTACTTAAATCCTAAATAAAAAATAATAAAGCAAAAATATTTGCAAAACCTTGCTTTTTTGAGTCTTAGAGGCTGGTATATACAAAAATTTTAAATTATGTCTTGCTTCTTTTCTTTGAGACTTGGAAGCTGGGACTCATGGCACAGGATGTTAACTACTTATGGTAAACAACTTGAAACATAAAAATGCACAAATATGTTGGTATAGTGTTGAGATAAAACACTCTATGGCATAAAACATTGCAGCCCCCAGCCAATGGCTAACTCATCATGACATCACCAATAGTGAATGTACATCTAAATAAGCTCCAACAGCCAAAAACCCCATCCAACCTCCACAATCCTACTCACTTTTATCTTCTAGTTTAAATAGAAAACTCTAAATATATTTTAATATGCCTATTTTTATAATTTATAATTAATTATAATTTAATTGACAAATTATCATCATACTCTCATCACACATTTCACAGTAATACATTTTTAAAGTTAATTATGCATCAAAATACAGTTTTCTTTTTTAGATGTAATTATATCTGAGTTTTAATTTATGTGGCCATTTAATATGTTGACTAGCAGATTTCAATCATCATCAGTACATATGGGACAAAAGAAGGGTTGAGATGAAGTAATGACAATCATCATCATCATTCTCATTGAATAATTGCAATCAATTAGAGCAATATAAAGAAAGGATGATCAAAAATTGAATAAAATGAATATGAGCAGAATAACATGGTACTGGAATAATAAATAATTACAACAATTATAAGTCATGCTAAAAATAATCAGCAATCATTTCTTTTAAATAGATCTAAAGGAATTTCTGTATCAAACATATAGGCTACATATCTAACCAATATCAACTTAGAGCATTGCATACAAATACTTTTATGCAGACACATACTTAAGTGTTAAAATAGTGGGATTTTTATATACACTGATCATTGTTGTATATTCTTGTCATAAGCCACCATGAGTCTACAGGCCTATTATACACTAATTTCAAATCTTTAAATAAAAAATAAAGTACTGAAAATAAACTCAAAGGCAGTCTTGATCTTTGTACCATTCAAAGATTTATCTGATGCTCAAACACTAACATAAACTCCCACACATAAATAAATTACCCATTATTGTTCTAGTGCTAGTTCAATATTACAAGAACATCTGAACCTCTGAAATTGTGACTGTGAAAGTATAAATATATCCACTTAATCTACATTAATTAAATAATTTTACTGAGAAAATTTACAATTCCTTTAAAACACTATACTATTATGATACTAAGATACACAATCCCAATTTGTAAAACAGAGATCTAGAGGAATAAAGACATTATCATTATATTTTAAGCAATTATTTATTGAAGTAACCAATAAATTAATTAAGAAAATTGAGGAAAGATATAATAATATAAACATTTCAAAACAAATACAATTTTGTCAACAAAATGTAATTCAATGTAGAAAGTAATTTTAACTTGTTATTAACTCTTAAAAATTAATTATATTTAATTTTCATTAACTAAAACCTGAAAACAACATTTCATAATATATATATATATATATATATATATATATATATATATATATATATATATATATATATATATATATATATATATATATATATATATATATATATAAATTAGCTAAAACTCTCTTTTGCAATTTTGGAGGGAAAATAATAATAAAAAGTTTGAATAAAAACAATTAATAAAAATTACCCACTATTACCAATTATTACTTATATTAAAAGTTATTTGTAAATGTAGATGTGTACACTGCAATACTTTTTTACCATGTACATTTTTAGTCCTTTGTAATTATCTTATTTATAATCTGCCATTGTTTTCTGTTTTTTTAGATGTTTTTCTATTAAATTTATCTTTTATAGATTCAAAATTTTCTTTATGATGATAACTTCTCCATTAACACAGATTTCCAGGGTAATGTACCAAGTTAAATTTATTCATTTTTACATTATAATATTTTTTAGATTAGTACTCATTTACAAATATCACACTAGCATTTTGCCAGACCTGTTAAAAGATGTTAATAAAATAAAATTTTTGTTATATCTACATACCACATATATTCTGACATACATTTATATATCCCTCACATTATACAAATATATATAATTATAAATGGATAACTCCACAAATTAAATATTTTTATATAAATAACCATACAATAATATACATTAAAAATAATAATATTAAAAAATTAATAATCATTATTATATTAGTTTAGTTTATTTCATCTTTCAGATTGTACCTTAACAATAATTTTTACTTATATTTAGATATAAAATTATAAAATTTTCAAAAGATCACAGTTAACTATAAATAAACAATGGATTTCCATTTAATAACCTTGAAATTCCATTCTATGAACATAATTGATTTGATTATTAATCAGTAGATTAAAGATTATGTATTTAAAATAATCCATTCCAGTTAAACACTCTAGATTAAAGTTAACATACCACACTAACATTTAATCCTTATAAATTCTGACTTTTTTATTCCACCTGGTGAGAGTTTTTGAAAATGATCACTCTTTTACTGCTTTATAAAAATTTTATTTATTCTAAAACTCATTAAATTAGACTTTAATTTTTTTTACTCAATTTTATAAATGATTAGTATTTTTTAAAAAAATCATATCTGGTCTTTTAAAATATTCCAAACCTCACTTAAAAATAAGAGCAGAAGACATAAATGTCAACAATAATATTAATATAAACAATTTCATAAAATAAACATTTTTTAGTATTTTTTAATATAAATGAATATGGTTTTGTGATAAATTTATAAAATTCTGTTTTAAAATCTGATATTTGCTTTGTAATTATTAAAATATTTGAAAATTTCTACCACCATGGCAAATTTGACAGGTGATAACATTACACAATAGGTTTCACATTGAGCATGGTCAAAAAGAAATAATGCCCTTAAAAAATATTTCCTTTGAGAACAATAAGTTAAAACAATTGATATTTCCTGACTATCCATAAGATACACCTCTTCAGATTTTTTTCAATTAAAACATCAATAAAAGCAATATGGAAGAATCTATATTATTAAAAAAGTCTGTGCTAACACAAGTTACAGCAACATTAAATCAGCAACATGACTATAATGCTTTTTCTGAGGAAAACATCCAATGACTCTAAATAAATATGAGAATTATCAAGTTAATAAACATCACATGATCACCATTTCTTATGCTTGCTTATAACTGCTTTAATTATCACGTTAAACAATAAAATTATAATACAAAATCAAAAATGTAATTAGAAAAACACAAAAATGTACAAATTCAAATTTAAATGCTTGCTGATATGTAAAAGAGAACTTTTGAAACATAAATTGCATTATATTGATGCCATTAAGCCATTTGATTTTTCTTGATTCATATTAATAAGTTTTTATTCTTCTCTTATATATAATGCAAACTGCTTAATCTGATATTTGTTTTTAATATGTGGATATTTTATTTCATATTTATTTTTTTAAAAGGTATTCCATATTCAGAATTTAGATCTCTGATAATTTTTTTGTTCTCTAGCTTGAAATCATTTTTTTCTTAATGTTCATATTAATTTATTAATTCCATTTTTGTTACTTTATGGCTAAAATTGTTATTCTCTCTCTCTTTCTCTCTCTCTCTCTCTCTCTCTCTCTCTCTCTCTCTATATATATATATATATATATATATATATATATATATATATATATATATATATATATATATATATATATATATATATATATAAATGCTAACTAGATGGAGCTTTACCAATAACTCTTAACAAGCTTTGTTTACATAAATGCTGAGAGAGACAGAATTCAATATCTCTTTCATTATCTCCAACCACCAGACCATGGTTTCAAGCTAGTTGTCTCACCTCAGTGATGGGTAAAAGAACAGAAACTAGATCCAAATACTGACTTTACAATCAGCATTTTATGAAACAAGTTTCTATCAGTATGAAAGCATGAATTTTTCAGATACATAAATATCTTCAAATCCAGTCAAACAAACTAGACAGCTATATGGGTCTGATATCAGTTCAGTTTTACCATATAGTAAAAACCTCTGCAATATATATCATTGCAAACTCCTTCAAGGGTACATTATGATAAACAAAACAAGTTATAAATTTCATAACTTGCTCTTAGCTTGCATCTAGTGATCATAAAATGCAAGCTAAGAGCAAGTTACGAAATTTATAACTTGTTTATCATAAATGTACCCTTGAAGGATTTTGCAATGATATATATTGCAGAGGCTTTTACTATATGGTAAAACTAAACTGATATCAGACCCATATAGCTGTCTAGTTTGTTTGACTGGATTTGAAGATATTTATGTATCTGAAAAATTCATGCTTTCATACTGATAGAAACTTGTTTCATAAAATGCTGATTGTAGAGTCAGTATTTAGATCTAGTTTCTGTTCTCCTACCCATCACTGAGGTAAACCAACTAGCTCGAAACCATGGTCTGGTGGTTGGAGATAATGAAAAAGATATTGAATTCTGTCTCTCTCAGCGTTTATGTAAACAAAGCTTGTTAGGAGTTATTGGTAAAGCTTCATCTAGTGATCATAAAATGCAAGCTAAGAGCAAGTTATGAAATTTATAACTTGTTTTGTTTATCACACACACACACACACACTCATATATATATATATATATATATATAATGCTATATATATATATATATATATATATATATAAAGCATTTTCACTATTACAGATATAAATAAACAGATGAAAAAATACATTTGTAACAAAATCTTTACAAAACATTAGATAATATCAAGCATATAAATGAACATAGCCTCAAAACATATGCTATATCAGATAATGAAATTCACAATAACATTTATGTTGAATGGCTTAGACTTTCATTTTTAGAATTATAATGGCATTTAATATCTTGCAATATTTCTACCATCCATTATGGCAAAGTCAAAACAACAATTTATAAAAAATTAACACCCACTAGAATATACTTGTAATATACATACAATCACATCAGAACTACAAAACATGGAATTGCACTATTACTAGGAACAGAGCAAAGAAAGTTTGTTTGGAAATAAATAATTTGGAAATAAAAAGATCTACATAGAATACATAAAGAATGGTTATACATTAACTGTCATCAAGAAAGTCTTTCATAGACAACAAAAAGAGATACAAAAAGAAAAAAATAATTATGAGTACCATAGTGTACCCATACATTTCAAAAATGGCAGACAAATTTTAAAAAATCTGCAGTCAACATAACATTAGAACAGTTTTCCAATGCCATACTACACTTTAAGGAATTTTAACTTCTACAAAGTTTAAACTTAAATGGTAATAAAGAAAAACGCGAGGCTTCGATATAAACACCCACATACCCTGAGTACTGAATTCTGTTTATATATATATATTCTTTAAAAAAAGTTGTTATATAAATTGTTCTGTTTGATATGTAAAATAATGTGTTCAAAGTGTAAAATTCACTGTTTAAAGTTAAAACCCATGTACCACAACCATAGTACACATGTATTTTTTCTTCAATGTCACATATAAAGTTTTTTGTTTTGAGACATATATGAAAAATGTATAAATAATTCATAAATCATTGATCACTCTGTCTTAGCTGGTGCCCTTATAAAAATAAATTTTGCTAACCAGTAGTGAGTCAGATGCAAAAATGTTGGAAGTGGAGGGTTTGAACTCAGATAAAAAAATTATTGAGAGCAAATTTTTTTTGGCTTAATACTATGATGTATCAATTTTAAACATGTAATAACCAGACTATGAGTTTTCTTTTAGATGCATGGATTTTTTTTTCTCAACTTTTTCTCCAAAGTTTTTTTTCTCTTTTCCAATAGTGTGTAGTATTGTGTAATGTATATAGAAGTGTATGTGTGTGTAAAAGTTATGTATTTGTATATGGTAGCGCTGTATATATATGTACATAGGTGTGTATGTGTGATGGGTAGGAACAGATGTATTTGAAAATTTTATATGTATTGCATTGCTATATATTTTCTAGGAAACCCATATGTGTGGAGAAATTGTGTTGCATCTCAAGCATAGAAATTTTTTTTTTATTATTAGATGTGAAAAAAAAATCTTTTTTCTGGATTAAACAGTTGAACAAATATTCACATCCCCAAATAATATTTCATATATATAGTTTTATATAACAAGATTGTGTACTGAATTTTGAAAATTTTTGTCGTTCTTTTGGTCATCACTTGAAAACTCCTAGTCAAGGCATTTTTTTTTTGTTTTTTTTTTTTTTGTTTCATTGTATGTCCGGAGAAATGAAGCAGTCAATCTTAGCTTAAGATTGTGCTTCATGTTTCTATCTACTAACCCGTGTTTAAATCCCTATTTTCCATCCTGCTCCTTTTGTCATGTATATATATTTCATGTATATATTTGAGATGCGCACCTACATTTTAAAATTTAATGTTTCAATAACATGTTTTAAAATTATTATTAATTCTTTTTATTAATTATTAGTTCTTTTTTATTAAAGTATTATAGATGCGGCTCAAATATATACATAGGAGCAAAACTTTCTAACAAAATATTGATGTTTTTAAATATTTTATCGTGCGTCATTTTTTAACTTTTTCTTTTTAAATTGCTTGTGTTTTTTTTTATTAAACTATTATAAAATCCAATATGGAAGATGTGACTGTTGTTAATTGTCCAAAAATAATTAAAGGGAGGTATTTTTTTTAATTAAAGTTTTACTTAAAATAAATGGGATTAAGTAGATTAAAGATTTTCTTTTGTATAAAACATGTTGTTAAATCTATTTCTAATCTGGAAATAGATTTGAATTTATTTTTGGACATTATCTTACAATTTCATCTTTCAAAAACAACTAACTAATTAATGATAAGCATTCCAGAAATACCTGTGGAAGGGTATAAATAATGGCTGGATTTTTAAAGCACAGATTAGATTAACTCCTATTGAAAGAAGATTAGCTACTCTAGTGAAAATGATTGTTAACATCGCGGTGAAACTCAAAATGATGTAGCAGTAAATCCACTACTCTTCAGCAGCCTCTGCCGCTACCATAATATTCTGCTACCCTAAAGTGAAGTAAACGCCCGATGGAGAACATTAAAAATGCTAATAGAGAAGCTTGCTGTCACCAAGAAGAATTCATTTTGGATCCTCAATTTGCTATGCATGAGCTGTACTTTGAAAATAGACTTATTAAATTTGCACAAGGTAACTTTTATGCTACTATTTGAAAATGAATCTAGCCTCACTAATCTCAAATCCTACTAATCAAGATTTCTCATGTATTATTTAACTTTGCTTTTTATATAAATGTGAATGTAAATTTGCTCTCAAATGATTTCTTTATATCTTATCCTATCTCATATGCTTTTAACTTTCTTTACTTTAGTGCGGTCATTTATTTATAGATATTTATTACTTGATTTTATATATATATGCTTTTTTTTATTAATTTGCTAATCTCAAAGCAACGAGGTGAGTTTAATTTATAAAAATCTTTTCTGTCATTTTTATGTAACCCTTCATAAAGTAAGTTATTAACATCCCCTTTTAAAACATAATGTAATATTAATTAATACGCTCGCCAGATTGTTTTACATCAACATTTTGTTTATGCTTTAATTATAAATATATATATATTTGTTTAACTATGTATTTTCTACTCAAAGAATCCAGAACTATGGATAATTAATGCTTTGAAATTTTAAAATATTCTTTATTCATTTCTAAAAAGGTGACCGATTATTTGTTTTCTATATAAATGCTAGTTATTTTTTTTCTATACTCTTAAAATAGTCTATGCTTAAAATATCAAATAAAGTACTTGTATATTTCATTTATTGTAAAATCAATAAACATGGGATTGATTTATTTTAAATATCAGAAAAGGGATGGGGGTGAATCTTAATGTTTCTGTTACTAAATCAAATCTTAACGTATAGTTTATTAATTTGAAATGTAAATCTTAATGGTTCTTTTATTAGGTAAAATCTTAATGTATATTTTATTAAATAAAATATTATATATATATATATATATATATATATATATATATATATATTAAATAAAATATTATATATATATATATATATAATTGCATGGTGTATTATAGTATTCAAACAAGGGTCATTTATTTTAAAGCAGTAAAATTTATTCAATGTTGTTAGAGACATGTATCATTACTGTGTTTCTGACATTTGGCCGATCTCCATGTTCTATATATATGTGCTTCTTAATCTGGGGGTTACGACAAGTTTGAACCCATAGATTTCTTTTCAAGTCTTCGTATAAAAATGCCTCTCATGGTGACCCGTAAGTTTGGCACATGCTATGCATATTCTTTTTTCTTATAAAAAGGCCACTGGTGATGACCCCTAAGTCTGGCACATGCTATGCCCATCCATTTCTTCGTATAAAAAGGCCTCTGGTGGTGATCCCTAAGTTTGGCACACGCTATGTTCATCCATTTCATTTTTCATTCAGAAGCATGACCTTTTCATTTTAGTTATTTTAGGCTATTATGTCAGCACCGTAAACTTCTTCATATTATTATTATTATTTCTTTTGTTTCATGACCCAGTTTTAATGCTCTAATATTAAAATTAAGCTTTGCTTAAAATATATATAAATGCCAACTACTTCTATTTATTAATTAAGTTTATTTCAGTCTTATTCAGTCCCACCATCATAATTTATATATCTATTTAAGAGTATCTATGTACCTTGGGAAAATAAAGCGTTTGTCTTACTGTTATTAAAATAATTTGTCATTAAATATTTTGTCATCGATTCAAATATAATCAAATGTTTTCAGATGTATTTTGTTTATTTTCATGACCTCAATGGCATGAAAATAATTTATATCATATGTATAATGAATTTCAGAATGCTCCCCTAAATCATATGTTAGTCATCACGTTTCAGAACCGTAAATCAAAGTGTTAATGGCAGTATTATGTAATTCTTTCTAATATTTGATTGGCATCTTAATATTGGACCCACCAAAGATGTGTGTTTATTTGTAATATACCATTTAGCTAATAAAGAGCATATGAGAAATAATAGCATGAATAACACTATGTAATTATCTACCTCTTGCTCATTCACGCACATACTAATGTACTTAATTTATAAATGTATATAAATAATTTTTCATTATATTAAACTATATTTTATTGTTTAACTCATTTGAGTAGTTTGAATTCCTTTTCCTCCACTTCCACTTATTACAGCCTTTCTTATATATATTTTAATATAGTCATGGTTAATAGATGTCTCATTGTTTTGCTCAGCTTTGCTATTCGGCCGGATTAAGATTAATTCTCATGGTCCATCACTATTATGTTATCCATTAGGTGTTTGATTTGGGGCTTAGAGAGTGGGTTCGAATCCAGGCTGGTCCCTGACCTAAATCTTGGGCTTGACTGGGTTTGAAGTACATTTTGTGAGTTCCAGCTCATGTTAGATGGATAAATGTGTTTTGACCGGTACACATGTGAATGTGAAATAAAGTATATTGGTGAGACCTGTCATCCTGCTGAACAGCAATTGAAAGAACTTAGACTAATGGCAAGAATAAAAAACAGATGTGTCTACTGTACATATGTTACAATTTTATCTTATTGCATTACCAAATCTATATAATATTAATATCATCTATATTCTTTATTAATTTTTACACTGCTTTTTTACAACTCACTACTGACAGTTTTGAATGCCCTAGCAATCTTCTTCAGAACTTCTGAAATCCACTATTGACAGTTTCAATTGCCCTAGCAATCTTCTTCAGAACTTTTAAATATAAGTAGAAGTTCTGAAGAAGATTGCTGGGACAATCGAAATTGTCAATAGTGGGTTGTAAAAAAAATTGTAAAAAGTAATAAAGAATATAGATGTTATTAACATAAGTTTAATTGGGAAAATACAAAAATATTGGATAGAAAAAAAATATGCAAAGAAGAAGCTGCTCAAAGGACAATGGCCAATAATTCTATAAGTCAATCCAGGGTGATAATACATAATATCTAAAAGCCTCTAATTAAACTCACTCTTACATAAAACATATTTTAAAAAATTAGAGAAATTGGAAGAATTTGAGACAACCCTCATAAATAAGTATATAAAATTTTAACTGGCTGCAGACTTTGCTAAAATCAGTTGATTAGAGTGTTGCCTCAAAAATTAAATTTTCAAAAATCTAAAGATGTAAGTTTGGCTTTTATTTTAATATTGTCATTGATCAATGCCAGAAAAACATGAAGAAGAGTGGACAATAATAACATTTGACATGTAATTTATTAACTTGTGTTATCTATTTGTGTGCTATTGCCAACAGTTGTTTGTACTAAAAAAAATTAAGTAATGTTTAAAATTTACTAGACATTCAACATTTAATGACAGATAATGGAAATAGTCCAATATATTATCACATTTAATATATCATTACAAACCTTCAGGCAAATATAGTGGGATTTATTTTTGGTACAATATTAAAGCACAAAATAAGTTACTTTTTTTTTAATTTTTTAAATTATATCTTAGGTTTACATATTCCCATTATTTTTAATGATGTTTTTAATAATAGTTAAGCTAGAAATAATTTTATTTTGCCATAAATTTTATATTATATTTCTCTTATATAATAAATTAATTTTTTAGTTAAATTGTAATTTAATTGCAATGAGTGATTAACATTTATAATTTTAAAGACAACATCTTTGAAAAAGTAAATGCAATATTGCAAATATATTTATAAAGCACTCAATTACAATATTATCTAAATATCAACGGGCTTTAAAAATTAAAATAAATAATTTAAATTGAATGGAATAAATTGGAAACTAAGACTTAAAAATGTATTCATTGTATAATTTGGTAGTCTTTATTTGAATCCTAATATAGTAAAAAAATGTATGCTTACTGATTTCCACTTATATCAATACAATAATAAGGAAATGCTATTATCTATAATTATTTTAAAAAAGAACTTTGATCTTATAACTTGAAGTTTCTTTTTTTTTATTTGAAAACTAGACATTCCTTTTTTTAAAATAAAACCATCAAAACATCACATAATCACCATTTTATATGCTTATGCATGCTGTTAATAAGAGTACCAAACTCTCGAAACAGTAGTACCACCAAGTGCAAGGTTTCATAATCAATGGATGCAAGAAGATTTGTGCATAAAATCCCTATCTAGTTCCTAATCATTCAATATGCCCAGATGAGTTTCAAGCTTGTAACTTTCATCAATGAGGAGTAGATTTGAAAGTATCCTGCATTTAGATCTTCAGATCTAATGCAATCCTTAAGCAGCCATCTTTTATCTATTTGGCTAATTATAAAGCTAGGAACTCAAGATGAAAATACTATGTCTCCAACTGAAGCTCATTTGCTTGTGGAATTTAGAGCACTGCGCCTAGATCTTAGGATCTAGGTGCAGTGCTCTCATATCCAAAGCTCCTCATGGATATAAGCCACAATCTGGAAACTAGTCTAGAGATATTGGCTGATTAGGCACTAGATAGAGATTTTATGCACAAATTTTCCTGCATCCATTGATTATGAAAGCTTGCAGTTGGTGGCACTATTGTATGGAGAGTTTGATACTCTTATTTATTAATTAAATAATGAAAGTTGTGTACTCATTTTCCCTGTTTATATTCATTCATAAAGGATATAAAAATGTACAATTTTCTTTTATATTTTGTAATTTATTGAAGTCATATTATTTTACATTGACCCAATATTACAAACCATTTCATATAGTCATTATCAAAAATTATACATTATCTGAAACACAAAATATAAAATATAACAAAAGATGATGATAAATCACTAAACATCACATGATCACTATCTCTTATACTAGCACATAATTGTTATTAAATAAGGCAAAACTCTCCATACAGTAGTGCCACCCTGTGCTAACCAGAGTAATTAATGGATGCCAGAAGGCTTGTGCATAAAATCCCTGTCTAATGCCTAGTCATCCAATATCCCCAGATTAGTTTCTGGCTTGTGGCCTTCATCAGTGAGGAGCCTTGGAGAGTTTTGCCTTGTTTAAAAGATGATGATAAGTGAATAAAACCACGTGCATATGCTTCTAATAAACAAATGACAAATCATTACACATAAACAATGCATTAACTAAAAATGTTTATATAAAATTATTTATCATCTGTTTATTTTAAATATATCTATTTCATTTTCCATTTTGTATCATATTTTATTATATATATATATATATATATTGTTTTCAAAAAATTTTGTCAAAGTAAAATAAGTTAATCAGATATTATTGTTTTAGTTTTATTAATTATAATAACTAATACTACATAATATATGTATATATATATATATAACATTAAAGCTAAATAGACTAATCTAAACTTTATTAAAATTTGTATTATATGTAAGTCAGCTATTAACTGCCATTAGCATGCCTGATTTGGTTCTCTGATTTCTAACATCGCTTTTTATTACTATTAGTCTCAAAAATAGTATATATTGTGTTAAACGATAGAACAGCTTTTAAATATTTTTACTTCAGAACAAAGACCTCTATAACAGCTTTTTGTAGAGGAATAGTGATAGAGCAAATAATCCTCACTATATCTGCCAATTTCTGAGTATTTTTCATCTTTGTTTTAACCTTTATCTACAAATAACTTAATATTTATTTACTAATCAATATTGCATAATTAGCTGCATTCGTTATGTAATAGCTAATCTATTGAGAAAATTTTTAAGCAAACACTGTCTAGATTTGAACTAATCCAGTACATATATCATCTGTGCCTTATTTTCATTCTTTGTTTGTATATGCCCTAAATTGTCTGATTTTTCGGGTTATAAATTATAGGAAGATATGAGTAAATTTAAAGACTATAATAACAGAGCATATTCATCTATATATTAGAACTAAAAATAATACCACTCATAGTTCTGAATTTTTTGAATAAGGAAAAAGATAAATCATTTCTGTGAACCTGCTGACATCAAAAACATTATCTAAAAAAAAAAAAGAAGAATAAAAGAGGCTTAGTAAAGAATTAATGCAAAACCTTTCATTAAAGTAAAAACTAATAGCATTCCTCTTAATAAGAATTCTTATTTTAATTTACAATGAGTATATTAAGTAATAATTTACTAAGGCTGTAACCTTAGAAATAAGCGTCTGAAAAATACGAAGGTAGGGACCTCTATAGGTCTTAAAACACAAGCTTACGCTATGAAGAAAAGAGAGAATCCCAGAGAGAATCCTTCCTTACTTCAACCTACTTTTATATATAAATAGGTGAAGCTGAAGTGTTTAATACTCGCGAAATCTTACAATTTACTACGAGTCAATGAGTATATTAATATTGTGCTCTAGTAAATTTTAGTTTTGTTTTAATAAAGATGGAATGCATTAAAAGCTTGGCTTAACAATTTTGTATTTTAATTGTGCATTAAGTATACATTCATATATCCTTGTGAAATATAATTTTATGTTTTACTACAGTTTAAGTATTTAATTATATGTATAAAATCATTAAATATCACATGATTACCATTTTCTATGCTATCACAAGCTGTTAAAATAGTGACAAATTTTCCATAAAGTAGTACCACCCAGTATAAGCATTAGTAATAAATAAATGCAATAAAGTTTGTGTATAAAATCCCTAGCTAGTACCTACTCCTCCATGCTAAAACTAGTCTGGGTATATTGGGTGATTAGACTCTATATTGGAATTTTATACATAAATCTTCTTGAATCTAATGATTACTATGGTTTGCACTGATGGTACAACTATATCAAGAGTTTATTACTGTTTTAATTATATGTACATGTGTGTGTGTATTTTTATAATGTACTATATTTTTAAATTCAAGTGTTTTCATCCATCAAATGAGCATAGCAAATCAAATAAGTAAAATTATCACTACCATGTGATAATCATGTCATTCTTCAATAAATATACAATATTATAACTTATAAAGTATAAATATGTTAATAATTATATATGAATTCAAATATTATTTTAATTCAAGACATGCCATCATATACAAAATTGTTTATTTAAAAATATTTTGTTTATATAATATTTATTTGTATTTATAAGCTTTTTAGCATATATGCAAATTATTACATGCATAACATTGAATATTTAATTATGAGTTTGTAATATTGATAAAATATATCAATAACATAGAAAATTCTAAGAAGATTAAAATTATGGATATTACATTTTTTTTAAAAAAGAGAAAACTTTAAAATGTAAAAATATATCTACAAAGCTTTTGACAGTAATAATTTATATGTATTATTATTTTTATAATAAAAATTTAAAAGATAAATACATATAAAGACATGATAAGTTCTTATAAAAATAACAATGATAAACTATTATTTTCATTGATTGCACAATCTAAGTTTGTTTGATGGCAAAATGAAAGATAAATAGTCTAGCATTGGTGGTCGAGAGGTCAGCGCAACTGCCTTGTACTTGCAGGCAGTTGCCCGGGTTGCGGGTTCGCGTCCCGGCCAATGCTATGACACTTAAAAAAAAAAAAGAAAGATAAATAATGTATTAAATAAAGTATTACGATATTTGAATGAATTTGTTATCAACATTCTTCATTTCAATCCATGTTTTTATTTGTTTGTTTAATTTCAGAATAGTCAATTAACCCATTGTTTTTATAAAGAATTGAAATAGTACTTTAATGAAAAAGAAATAAACTTTATGTTAGGCAATTGTTTTCTTTTTCTGTCAATTATAATTACTTAATCGTAAGAAACATAGATTTCATTACAAAACTTCTCAATGTTTTCATACATTTTGAATCTATTGTTTTTATTATCATCATCATTAGATGGTAATCTTGTGGAAACCATCTTAAATCCAGATATAGGAAATCAAAGAAGAACAAAAAGTAAAAATATATATTTTATTGATTATACAAACCAGTGAATCCATACACATACACATGATTTCTTGTAATGTTAATTTTTTATTTTTTCTGCAGTAGAATTTTTATTGTAAATGCTAATAGTAGTTCTTCACTATATTATATTCACATGATCACCATCATATGCTAGCACATAACTGTTAGTAAACAGGCAAAAGCTCTCCATATAGTAGTGCCACCTTGTGCTAACAAGAGTAATCAATGGATGCCAGAAGGCTTGGCATAAAATCCCCATTTAGTGCCTACTCATATGACTATATAAGCTATTGAGCTTAGATTGAAAATATTATTGTGTTTTCAATTTCATTCTCATAGTTTTGTAGAGAAGTAGAGATAAAAGGTGGCTGCTGGAGGGTTGCATTAGATCCTAAGATCTAGGTGCAGTGGTCTCAGATCCGAGGCTCCTCACTGATGATGGCCACAAGCCACAAACTATTCTGGGGATATTGGATGAGTAGGCACTAGATGGTGATTTTATGCACAAGCCTTCTGGCATCCATTCATTACTCTTGTTAGCACAAGATGGCACTACTATATGGAGAGTTTTTGCCTGTTTATTATATTATATTCCTTCAAAAAAAATCAATCAATATTTAACTTCCTTTGATATAATCTAAATAATGTAAATTCAGTCTGTCTTTCCAATAATAACCATTCTTCTTATAAAATACTTTTTTAGGAAATCTTTTATCTAAAAACAATCACTTTTTTCTTTACACTTTTTACAATTCATTTCATTCAATTATATGACAGTTTTGACTGTCTAGCAATCTTCTTCAGAGCTTTAAAATACAATTGCATAAAATATTTTTATTTTTATATTTTTATATTTAGTTATATCCAAAAGTTTATTATTATTTATGTAAAAATAACATATTTAGATATATAATACATAGATACTGATGCAATACACAATCTACATTGCAGTTTCTGGTTTTAGTACCATGTGCAACCAACTGTTGCCATACTGCAAGTACTAACCAATAAAATAAACATTTTCGAGGTAAAACATGTTTTATAAAAATTAGTGTATATAAACAGAATTGCTTTAAAAATGATATAGAAAATTTGAACTCAGATTTACAAGCAACCTTCAACTATCTACACTATCTTATAATACTGATACACATGACCACACACATGTAGAAAAGATAAATAATCACCAATATGCATATTTTATGCTGAACAAGCACTCATCAGTTGGTCCAGTTTATCATTTCACACACACACACACACACACATATATATATATATATATATATATATATATATATATATATATATATATATATATATATATATATGCAGTGCTTAGTTTATATTAAGATAGCAAACCTTTATACTTTAATGGGCAGGCTTCATTCTACTCTAACCTCCAACTCTTCTGACAAACATACCCTTGAAAATCTGATGATAGAATGCCCAAATCCCATTCTGATGCCAATACTGTTGTTATGCCCATGTTGACCTCAAGTCATTCTGACCCCTCATGTACAAGGAAGTATCCATTTAAATACATAGAATAGGGATAAGCAGAATGAAGACTTAATATGTAAGATTTGAAATAAGTCTGAGTTTAATTCCCCTATATTTACAATTAAGTTCCAGGTATAAGAATGCCTGTATTTCAAATCTTTAAAAAAATGAATAACATAATGTCAGTGTAAAATTTCATGTCTACTTTTATAATAATAATATTAAATATAAATTGTAAAAATGTGCATAATTTAATGAAGAAATAGTATAATACCATACAAATAAAAAATGAATTGAAATAACCAAGAATTTTTTTTTGTAGCAAAAAAAAAAAAAAAAACAGATTGACTATTTTTATCCAGGCAATGAGTAATATGAATGTCTTAATAAAGTGCTAAAAATGATTTGGATTGCTATTGTTCTGCCATGATATTTTTTGTCTATGTGACCCAGATGAGATTGTAACTTTAGACCAAGTAGCTGTCATCTTTTTCAGAAATGTATATTTGGCTTCTTCTCACAGATGTTCAATAAACAATGAGTGTGTCACCATTACTGGAATAATTAAACTCAGATGATGGTTGACAGTTGGATATCAGAATCTCCTGGTATTTAGATCGGCATAGGTCAGCCATTTATTGGGGTAAATGATTGAGTCTGGTATTTATCTCTCACATTAATATGAATCAAAGTATTCCTATCCAGGTAAATGACCCAGAAACAGCAGTAATCATACCTTTTTTTTCAAGTCAATCATACTCAAAGTCTTATGATTTGACCAAATCAATCAAATGTTGTTCCCAAAATTTCAGCACCTCTATAGTTACTAGGGTAATATATTACAACAAAATGAGCATTGCACTAAGTGTCTCAGATGTTTATAAGAATTAACAGATCAAGAAAGATTTTAAACAAAGATGAAATAAACTAGTCTTATAATATAGGAATGCTGAAAAGTTTTCTAATGGTGTACAGTGGAATGGCTGAAATTGGAAATTACATATAATGTTGGAATAATACTGCATTTAATTATATTATATAATATATGTATATCATATTTTATAAATTAATAATTGTTGTATTTATTAAATATGTATTTTCAAAATTAATAATTAAATGAGGAATAAATTATATATGTAATATATATATATATATATATATATAATACATGTCTTTTATACAAAATATATAAATAACTATGTATTATATGAATATATTAAATATACATATAAAAGCACATAACTAATAGTTATATATATATATATATTGAGCTGATATTTTAAGTCAGCTCTTATATACATATAAGCTCACATATTTATAATTTCGTCATAAATATTTTCCGAAGTTAAATAGTTTGTAAAATAAAAATTAACAAATGATTTTAATTTAATGGGAAGGGTAAAATCTTAAACTTTTATTTTTGCTATGAATTTGAGCAATTTTTTTAAAAAAAAGAAAAAAGATAAAATATAATTTATTGTCAAAAATGTTAAAAGTGTTTAATTAAAAGGGAGAAAACTCGAGAGATAAAAGGGTGGGGGAAAGAAAACAAAATTAGATTGTTGGTAGTAATTAGACTCTATTGTTGAAACTTTCACAAACTAAAAGTATTTGGTTAATAATTGCTATTACGCTAATTAAAAAGAAAAAAAAAGATAAGAGAAAGCGAGATAAAATCGTTTTTTTTTAGTAAGTCAGTTGACTTGAGAGACCAGCAAGGACAATAAAAAAAAAAAAAGAGAGAAGCTGTGCTCCGAATCAGAAATTATTATAGAAAATTTATTTTGTGGACTCCTTTCAAATGCATAGCGGCTAAAGCTATAAAAACCTTCCCCTTTGGGGAATTGGCCGCCACTCCATCTGAATGAAGCTACAGAAAGAGTCAAGGAATGGAAAGAAATGTATATTGCTAGCCGGACAACCAAAGGAACATCCATGGACACACCAGAATTCTCATATACAAGGACAAAGGCACAACAAATGGAATGTGAATCTATGAAAGTCAGACCACTTCGCTCTGATCGATCAGGGTAATTATAAACTTTTCAATTAATGGGAACTTTAGTTAAAGCGTAATAGAACTTTATTTTTTGATTTATTTTTCGTTTATTATATTTGTTACGAATGTTTCAACAATAGAGGTGGGGAAATAAATTTATTTAATATTGTAAACTATTTATGTTAATTCTCGTTAAATATTTTATGAAATATTGGTATGACGGTATGTTAAATTATTTAATATCTGTTCGATCTAGAGGGTAACAACAGGGTGGGGGTATAAAAGTGCGCTGTCAAGCAACAGAGAACCTTAGGGCGTTACTTGCTTGTTAGCAGAAAACAAGGGAAGTGTTGAAAGTATAAGAAAACGAAAGACACTTATACGTTCATTTTAAGTTTTTGCAAGTTATTTATTTACCAAATAAAGCGGGGTTTAAAAATAAACTTCAGGAAAGATTATATACTATAAGTCGCCTTTGTATACACGCCTGCTAGAATCCGCAGTGTTAGTGTCGGCACGGGTAAATCCATGGTAGATATTTGGGAAGAATACTTAGAAAGTTAAAAGTTTGAAAATCAGAAATTGTAAGTTAGTTCTCTCTGGATCGGGTAGAAATATAATGTTATTAATAATAATAATAATAAAGGAAAGTTTTTTTGTATCCAACGTATATTTGAATTCTTTAATTATTTATAATAATTAGTTAGTGTCCTTAAGTGGAAAACCCCTGCCAGATTATAAACAAAATTTGTAATCGGTGAATCACCATTCAAAAATAAATAAGACCAGGTTTACGTAAAGCTACGTGGCCAGGTTCCAAGAGAGAAATCCTTGGTGGCGCCCTCAACGGTGATTCTAATAATTAAGATTCAGTTATTAGGGGAAGGAAAAGAATTGTAGTGTCACAGAGGAGGGAGAAGAGGAAAAAGATAGAAAATGGCGCTTCCAACGTGTCGGGCTCGTTAACAAGAGAAACGCCCAGAGATCAGAGTTAAAAAAAAAAGAAAAAAAAATTTTTAGTAAGGGGGTGGATTTCAGATGGGATTACGGGGTCAGTACTCCATCGGGGGAGAGTTAGTACTACAGGAAGTAATTGAAAATATAGCTCGAGTAAAAATGCAAGACGGAATGGAGATAATAATTTTCGAAGGGAAAAATGAGGGAACATTATTCGAACACATAGAAAGTCTAGAAGAGTGTTTTGATATATACAAAGTAGGAGAGAAGGTAAAAATAATCATAGCAAGTAGCTATCTGGAAGGCACAGCAAGAGAATGGTGGAGAACTATATATGAGAAGCCCGATAGTTTTAAACAGTACACTAAAGCTCTGATACGAAGATTTTGGAATGTAGAAAGGCAAGAAAGATTACAAAGGGACGTAGAAACGGAAAAATATTCAAAAGAAAAGGGGATGGGGTATAGACAATTTTTCTTGAAACAAATGGCGAAGTTAAGAAGAGTAATTGAATATCCGATTCCAGAATGCCAGATTATGAATATAATAAGCAGAAATATGCCAAGAAATATACAGAATAGATTAAAGACGTGCATATACAAAGGGTTAGAGGAAGTCTTGGAAGCACTAAGGGATGAGGAAAACATGCAGCAACAAGAAGAGGGAGAAGAAATGCATCCCAAATTATTAAATGTTATTATAGAAGAAGAAGAAAGAATTCAGACAATGGCGGAGCAAACGTGCCCTGTGATTGCAGTAAAATTACAGGGGATTGAAGTACAAGCTCTGTTGGACTCGGGGAGCCAGGTCTCCATAATCTCGAACAAAATGCTCAATCAAATCAGAAGTCAGAAGGGATCACTGCATACGTTACCATTAAAGAAATCGGAAATAACTATGGCAAATGGAAAAAAAGTCAAACTCGACCCCGTGCAAGTATATGGAGAAATACAAGTGGGAAAAAAAATATAATACAACATACGCTATTATCTATGCCAGGTTTAATAGAAGATATGATACTGGGGTCTGACTTTATGTATCAAACGGGGACAAAAATCAATTTTAATGAAAAGGTAGTAATAATAAAAAATGAAAAAGTACCCTTTAGTGATCGTAGTAAACTAAGCGATAGGATAGCATGTGTGAGAGTAGATGATATTGATATGGAGATAGACAATAAAGTAAGTAAGTTAGAAAAGAATAATAGTGACTGGAAAGACCAACTTAGAGAGATATTGCAGCGGCACAAACAAGTGTTTGCTACGAATCCTGGGATTATAAAGGGTTATACGCATCGTATCAAAGTAAAAACAGAGACTCACTTCCAGGGCAGGTCATACCCCATTCCAGTTAAATATAAAAGTGAAGTAGACAAACAAATACAACAGATGGAAAAATGGGGTATCATAAAAAAACAGCAATCCCCATATATTAATCCTCTGGTGATCGTAAAAAAAAAAGACGGTTCAATGAGAGTGTGTTTAGACGCGCGTCAGTTAAACGCCATTACGATACCTGATAGAGATGTGCCGCCGCGTATCACAGACTTACTATTGGAATTTTGAGAGAAGAAATATTTTTCGTCTTTCGATCTAACATCGAGTTATTGGCAGATGCCACTACATGTAGAAGACCAAAAATACACCGCATTTAGATATGAGGGATATACATATGTGTTTCAGCGAGTGCCATTTGGGTTGGTTAACAGTGGATCGGGGTTGCTTCGATGTTTGGATCAGGTGTTATCCGATAGGATAAAACAACTTATTGTATATTATATGGATGATGTTGTCATAGCATCACGGTCATCTCAAGAACATTTGGAAAGTTTAAATATATTTTTTCAAGAATGTCAGCAGAAAAATATGACGATAAATCTAAAAAAAAGTAATATATTGCAAAAAGAAATTTTGTTTTTAGGGCATCTCGTTTGTGCTCAAGGAGTGAGACCTCATCCCGATAAGATTGACGCTATAAGTCGTTTTCCTCAACCTAAGAATAGAAAACAAATTAGGTCATTCTTAGGTATATGTGGTTTTTATCAGAGGTTTTACGAGAATTTTTCTGTAGACATGGAAGCACTTTTACAACTGCTTAGAAAAGAAAGCAGGTGGGAGTGGACTAAAAAACAAAGCGAGGCATTCAACAAAATTAAAGAAAATTTTGAAAAAAACGTCACACTCGCGTACCCGGATTTTAATAAACCTTTTATGCTCCAGACCGATAGCAGTAAAGTGGGGTTGGGGGCCATATTATTTCAAGAGAATAAAGAAAAAAGACCGCAAGTCTTGTATTTTTTAAGTAGAAATTTAAACTCTGCAGAAAGAAATTATACGACTACGGAAAGAGAAGCACTGGCCATCATATGGGCGTTAAATAAACTTAAACATTTACTATTAGGATCCGAGATTATTATTATTACGGATCACAAGAGTCTAGAGTTTATAAATAAATGCTACTTAACAAATGATAGGCTTATAAGGTGGGCATTATATTTACAAAGATTTAATTACCGAGTGGTTCATTGCTCAGGGAAGGAAAATATCGTGCCGGACATATTGAGTCGGAATCCGGTACCGGACACAGGCCAAAACTTAACATTAGAGGGAGCACGTTTAACTCCACTTATAATAGATGCGGATAAGTCGATGGAAAGGGACATGAAGAGGATAAAAATTTTTCAGTCATCCGATCCCACATGCAAAAAGATAATACAGTGTTACAATGATACCGACCTACGCAAGCAAACCTACGCAAAAAAAAATAGTAATAAAATAAATCGGTATAAAATGATAAACGGAACGTTGATGTTTCAAGTCAAAGAAGGAACCGATTACTGGAGAATAGTCATACCCAAAAGCTTAAGAATGCGCTTAATAAATTATGTACATAGGACATATGGACACTATGGCGCACTTAAAGTGAATAAAATTTTGCAGAGGTGGTATTATTGGCCAAATATGTATAGGTCGATTATTACTACACTTCAGATGTGTCATGTATGCAGACAAAATAAACCGGCGAATAAAAATTATGCGGGAATATTGACTCCTATTATAGCCCAAAACCCAAATGAATTGTTGGCCATCGATTTTTATGGCCCATTACCTTCGTTTCATCAATATAAATATATCTTGGTGACGTTCGACATGTTTTCGAAGCTGGTACAGGCTTACCCATTGCACAAAGCTGATACAAAAAATTCTATTGCTGTTTTAAAGAAGAAACAATTCGTTCAGGTGGGAAGGCCGCGTGCAATTTTGAGTGACCATGGGACGCCATTTATATCGAAGGAATGGAAAAGTTGGATACAACAGGAAAACATACACCATATCCTAACTTCTATAAGAAATCCCCAATCTAACCCATGTGAAAGGGTTATGAAGGAATTGGGAAACTTATTTCGTGCACATTTGAAGGAAAATCATAAACATTGGGTGAAAGTACTTCCTCAAATAGTGAAAATTATTAATTGCACTTACCACGAGTCTACTGGGTTTGCCCCTGAATGATTACATTACAGCCATCTTGAACCTTCCCTTCTCAAGTGTCGCTTGCCCGCCGAGAATGAAACAGTAGACATAGCGAAGGATCGGAGTTGCGCCAGAGAGCGTTTAAAGAAAAAAGCTGAACAGAGAAAGAAAAGAGGGAATAATAGTCCAGTACATTTTAAGATAGGAGATTGGGTTTATGTCAAAACTCAGCCTGTGAGTAAAATGAGCGAGAAGCAATATAAGAAATTTTTTCCCTTTATTTGAAGGTCCGTACAAAATCATTCAAAAATGCGGTCCTAATGCATTCATGATTCTAGGAAAGAAAGGTAAGAAGGGAGCGTATAACGCAAGATCTTTAAAACCTTGTAAGGGAGAATGGGACAAGTCACCTCGGGGCAATTAAAGTTTTTTTTTTATTGTTTTTTTTTATATGACAAATGGGGCAATGAGCTGATATTTTAAGTCAGCTCATATATATATAAGCTCACATATTTATAATTTCATCATAAATATTTTCCGAAGTTAAATAGTTTGTAAAATAAAAATTAACAAATGATTTTAATTTAATGGGAAGGGTAAAATCTTAAACTTTTATTTTTGCTATGAATTTGAGCAATTTTTTTTAAAAAAAAGAAAAAAGATAAAATATAATTTATTGTCAAAAATGTTAAAAGTGTTTAATTAAAAGGGAGAAAACTCGAGAGATAAAAGGGTGGGGGAAAGAAAACAAAATTAGATTGTTGGTAGTAATTAGACTCTATTGTTGAAACTTTCACAAACTAAAAGTATTTGGTTAATAATTGCTATTACGCTAATTAAAAAGAAAAAAAAAAGATAAGAGAAAGCGAGATAAAATCGTTTTTTTTTGGTAAGTCAGTTGACTTGAGAGACCAGCAAGGACAATAAACAAAAAAAAAAAGGAGAAGCTGTGCTCCGAATCAGAAATTATTATAGAAAATTTATTTTGCGGACTCCTTTCAAATGCATAGCGGCTAAAGCTATCAAAACCTTCCCCTTTGGGGAATTGGCCGCCACTCCATCTGAATGAAGCTACAGAAAGAGTCAAGGAATGGAAAGAAATGTATATTGCTAGCCGGACAACCAAAGGAACATCCATGGACACACCAGAATTCTCATATACAAGGACAAAGGCACGACAAATGGAATGTGAATCTATGAAAGTCAGACCACTTCGCTCTGATCGATCAGGGTAATTATAAACTTTTCAATTAATGGGAACTTTAGTTAAAGCGTAATAGAACTTTATTTTTTGATTTATTTTTCATTTATTATATTTGTTACGAATGTTTCAACAATAGAGGTGGGGAAATAAATTTATTTAATATTGTAAACTATTTATGTTAATTCTCGTTAAATATTTTATGAAATATTGGTATGACGGTATGTTAAATTATTTAATATCTGTTCGATCTAGAGGGTAACAACAGGGTGGGGGTATAAAAGTGCGCTGTCAAGCAACAGAGAACCTTAGGGCGTTACTTGCTTGTTAGCAGAAAACAAGGGAAGTGTTGAAAGTATAAGAAAACGAAAGACACTTATACGTTCATTTTAAGTTTTTGCAAGTTATTTATTTACCAAATAAAGCGGGGTTTAAAAATAAACTTCAGGAAAGATTATATACTATAAGTCGCCTTTGTATACATGCCTGCTAGAATCCGCAGTGTTAGTGTCGGCGTGGGTAAATCCATGGTAGATATTTGGGGAGAATACTGAGAAAGTTAAAAGTTTGAAAATCAGAAATTGTAAGTTAGTTCTCTCTGGATCGGGTAGAAATATAATGTTATTAATAATAATAAAGGAAAGTTTTTTTTGTATCCAACGTATATTTGAATTCTTTAATTATTTATAATAATTAGTTAGTGTCCTTAAGTGGAAAACCCCTGCCAGATTATAAACAAAATTTGTAATCGGGTGAATCGCCGTTCAAAAATAAATAAGACCAGGTTTACGTAAAGCTATGTGGCCAGGTTCCAAGAGAGAAATCCTTGGTGGCACCCTCGACGGCGATTCTAATAATTAAGATTCAGTTATTAGGGGAAGGAAAAGAATTATAGTGTCACAATATATATATATATATATATATATATATATATATATATATATATGTTGAATTAGAGATTTCATGGTATGTAATTTAATAAACAAAGAAAGAAAGAAATTATACATATTAAAATAAGATTATACATTTTGTAAATATACAAAAAATAATATAATGCCATTGTGTTTTACAGCCCTTAATATCACAGATGAAGCTCTCAGATAATTAAATGAAAGCAATATAAAAATTGCAAAAAGAGAAGTCGATACTTTAATATTTATTTAACATATTGAACATTATTCAATGTCTATTTATATTATGAATACTATAACAATTTGGCATTATAATTGTAAATTCAGTTCCATCAAAAAATTGAATAATATAAGAATGATCTTATATTCTTCTATAATTTAAAATACTTCAATTTTCTTATTTAAAAATTTGCACTGCTATCTTTACATTGATAGAAGATTCATATTTTACTTTCATATAATAAAATTTTGAAATAATACATGTATACCCAAACAGTTTAGTTATAATAATAATAATAATATCACTATAATAAATTCAACAGCGTTTGAGCTATATCTCAGAATACATGATAATCATGATTCTTTTTAGTAAAATATCATTTGAAATATTTAAACTGTTTTACTTTCTTAAGCATTATCCAAGTCAAAAGTTGCTGAAATATTTTATTCCATCATTGACTAAACTTTCACTATAAAACTTCATTCAAATATTAAAACATTTAGAACATTATTCTTTGAATTGGCAGAAATAGCACAATGTAGAAGCCAAAGAGATAAGTTCTTGTTTTTTTTCTTTTAAATAGTTCAAATTAAAAGTTTCACCATTAAACCAATATTGCAACATGACATTTGCAGAATTAATTTATATTCCTCTTTAATCCTATTCATCATTTTAATATCTTCAAGTTTTCAATGCCAAAGTATATATAATACAAATAAAATGTCTGTTAATTAAAAAACTATTGTAATAATAATAATAATAATAATAATAATAATAATAATAATAATAATAATAATAATAATAATAGTAATAATAATAATAATAGTAGTAGTAGTAGTAGTAATAATAATAATAATAATAATAATAATAATAATAATAATAATAATAATAATAATAATAATAATAATAATAATAATAATAATAATAATAATAATAATAATAAGTATAATGGTAATAAACTATTATATACAGTCTTTCAATCCACAGAAGTACTTTCAGTTAATTCCTTAATCTGCCTCAACTGTTGTTAAATTCAAATAAAATGAAACCAAATTCCATCAACTCAAATTCCATAAATAAACGAGCTGCTAACATTAAAATTTGGAATTCATAGAATTTGAGTTGATGATGTTTGCTTCCATTTTGTTATTTGAATTTAATGGTAGTTGAGACGGGATAAGAAATTAATTGAGAGTACTTCTGCAGATTAAAAGACTGTATACAATAATTTATTACCATTATATTTACTATTATATAATTAATAATTCAAACAAATTTATTTAACACAATAACCTACCCTGACACCTCTCTGAGAAGTGCCAAAGCACGAAACCATGGTCAGGGGTTTGGGGAGGGGTTCCTGACAGAGATATTTTAAATGCTGGCTCTGGCTAAGCATTGATCATAAAGCTTGTAGAGGAATTGGCAATCCTCACTGTTTATAACTTACAAGCTTAAGAGATAGGGTCATGTGATCTATGAATTGATCTATGACTTTTATTTTGACTATTTATAGTCTCTGCCAAAAAGTCTTATGCAATTTTATATTGCTATGACTACTACTATATGGCATGGTTGAAGATCTATCAGCCCCATATAGCTATTTGAGTTGGATAGCTGGGTTTGAAGACATGTACATGTCTGAAAATTTCAGATTTTCCACTCAATAGATAACTTTTAGCTAAGTGCTTAGCTTTGGGTTGGTATTTTTAGATCTAGTGTCTGAACCTACCCTGACACCTCTCTGAGGAGTGCCAAAGCATGAAACCATGGTCAGGGGTTTGGGGAGGGGTTCCTGACAGAGATATTTTAAGTGCTGGCTCTGGCTAAACATTTATCATAAAGCTTGTAGAGGAATTGGCAATCCTCACTGTTTATAACTTACAAGCTTAAGAGATAGGGTCATGTGATCTATGAATTGATCTATGACTTTTATTTTGACTATTTAAATAATATATTCTTTACCAGAAGTATTTTCAATTGTTTCACTGACAATCTTTATCAACTGTTAATACAAATGTACAGAAAATAAAAACTTGCATTACCCATATATATATATTTTGTACCTAAGTACATTGTTATTGAATTGTAGTGGTATTTAAAAATAGTAATATCTCATAAATTTCGTCTTTTTAAAAAATAAAGTGGGAATAAAAGTTGAAAGAAAAATTAAAAAAACTAAAGAGTAAGGTGGGGGGGGGGGTTTGTTAAAGAAAATAAATAATAAATGCTGTTAAAGAGGGTAAGATTTTGCTTATCTTTAAAAAGAGAAAAAAAATCGATCTTATAAAATGATTTAATATTATTTTGATTAGTTTGTAATAATAAAAAAAATAATAAACAGAATTTTGTTTTGTTTTATAATAAAACAATTAAATGTGTGTGTGTGTGAAAGTTTTGAAGAAAAAAAATAGAAGCCCAATCAGAGCGAAGTAAAGGACAGTAATTTCATGAGACAATAGATTCTGGAGATAACAAAAATTTTCTATTGTTAAGACTTTTTAAAAACTTTCAACATTCCGTTTATTTTGAATATCTTAAAAACATTTAAAAATAATTCTTGAAGTTACAGATATAACAATTATATAAATTGTTATGTCTACCGAAATGATGCAGTGTTAAATTACTGTATTTTACAATCGGCTGAAACCTCACTGCCAATAACAAAAGCAGGTAGGTCAGTGGGTAAATCATGGTCAAGTAAAGCAATAAAATACCGGAGGGTCAGTGCTGAAAAATCCATGAAAGTTGTACAATATCATGGAGTCAAGAAGGTTTGCTTGAAGTTAGCACTAACTGGTAATAAATATCTTTTAGAGAAACTACATTGTGCTGTGTATGTCATTTCAAATTTTACAAATCCTAGGTAACTTTTGATTTTAGTATTCTTTCATTCTTGATTTTCTTTCAAAATAAAAATAAACTGTGATAAATAAAACTTTAAACTTTACAAAATAATATTTAGAAAATATAAATGATATCGGCTTCTGTATTTAATTATATTTAAAGACATTGTGTGTACGTATGGGTGTATCTTAATCTAATATGTCAAGTATATTTTATTTAATATAATATATTAAAATATTTATTTAAAATGAAAAGAGTATGTGTGTTTAACTTATAAAGCAAAACAATTGTTTTTTTTCTTAAGAAAAGGAAATACTTAAAATGTCGTTTAAATATTTTATATTTATATTTTGAATACACACATTTATGTTGAACAATATTTTAAATAAGATGGGAATGGAGAGATTTAATTATTAACAAGAAATAATTAAGTTAAAATTAAAAGAATAGAGAAACTATATTTTTTAAAAGGATTTGTTGTTAAAGACGTTAATGTTTTCTCGTTCAATAAGTTATCATTAATATTGAGATAGGATTATTAGAGAGGACGGAGTTTTATTTTTCTTAAAAGGTAGTTACAATCTGATGAGCTAGTTGGAGGCTTCAGGTACTGGATTTTGTGCTAATTAGATAAACATGTTGATTATGAATGTAATTAACTGGCGCCTGAAGGGTTTACCTTAAAAATAAATAAATTGTTTATTTGGTTGGTATTTGTCCAGTAGCTGAGTGTTTATGTTATTTGTAGTTTGCTGCCAATGATATTTTGCACTTTACCTGAGGACCAAGCACCTTTAAAGATTGGATAGTAAGGAAGGTAGAGTATTAGTTTTTTTTCTATTCATCATTGATAGTTATTATAGATAAAGAAGGTGGGCAGTTCAATATATTGTAACGAGCACAGACGACGTTACATTGTGTTTTTATTATTTAACATGAAATTAAAATAAAAAGTTCGCATTTAAAAATTTTCTTTAAGAATTAAAAATTGAAATTAAATATCATCTTAAACTCATATATATAAATCGCACAGATAAAAAAAAAAAATATATTAAATGAAAACTTTTTTAAAGAAAAAGTGTTTTAAAACTAAATTTCCAGTAGAGATTTAAAGATAAAAATATATCTTTAAGTTTGAAAACACATTAATTAATCAGAAATGGAAATGATTGTTTTAATTAGAAATATAAACTAGCCTTGGGCATTTAAATGTAAAAACATCGGTCAGATAGGAGAGAAAAACAATGGAATCGGACCTCAGCGAAAAGACCATCTCATCGATGACGCAATGTAAATTCAATCCTTCAAATTAATATAAAAGGACAAGTTTGAAAGTTAGTTATTGATTATTTATGAGTGGACAGAGATGTGTTAGCATGGAAGTGAAGGAGAAGAGATTGACCTTCAGTTTTGCCAAAGAAAGAAAGAAATGAACTATCGTTTTCTACATTGAGGACCAACTAAACTGAAAACCCTCCGAATGAATAAATAAAACAATGGTTAAATGAATACCAATCTTTTTAGGATGGTGTGGGAATTCACGTTCAAATGGCAAGGAACATATAAGATGCACTGTTTAAAAAACCGTAAGAACTTTATAATTTATGAACATTAAATTAAAAACTTTCCATATATAAAAAATACAAATAGAATCCTATCTGACCAACGTAAATTAATATTAATAATGTTATTTGATATTTTTTTTATTTAAAATTATTTCCATTTATTTATTTTTTGTTCTTTAAGTTTTATTATGATTTCTGTGATTCCGATAAATTAAAATATATCAATGTTAAACTTAAGTCGCGCGTGAATGGCTGTATAGATTTGTAAAGTTATATTAGGGGAGGGTAATCTTAGGTTATTTGTTTCATGGTTAAATTGGATCAATGGATTGGATATATTGGTGTAATTTAGTAGATGTAATATTGATTCGCTACGGGCAAAATCGCTTCATACGCTGCACACTTCCGTTTGCCTATGGAAGGAATTATAAGATGGAGAATGCAGTTCCTTTCTATGGAGTTTTTTTTTATTGCTCTTCTTGTCAGATAGATGTAATATTCCTATTTGATGAGAGGCAATTTCTTCTCTTAACTTTTTGGTGTTTCCATATTTCATATTACATTGAATGCATTGATATATCAGATAAATTGGCACCAGTTTTGGCTGTGAACCTTTAGCCTAAGGTTAAATAGGGATAGAATGTTTTATTTTCAAATGCAAATCTATATAGTCTATTCATACTCAACACTAAATAAAAATGCATTAAATTTAAGTTGTTTATAGACGCTTGCATGGATTGGTTATCGGTTAAGTATGTTTTTGGTTTTCATATTTGATCAAAATATATAGACATTCGATAAATAATGATACCTTACAGTGAGTATCTAAAATGTATTTATTTGGATGTCTTTTAAGTTATTGGTGACAATGCAAGTATCTTATGGTGAATACTATTGGGTTACTTATAAATTTCCCTCTGCAATTGTCAGTATCAATGATTTTATATTTTGATCATTTATGTTTATTTTGAAATGTTTTTAACTGTTGTAATCTATGTAACCAATCTATACTCAACATTATTAAAACAAATTTTTATAATTCCATCTGTGCGAACTTAATTAAAATGTAAACTTATAATATAATAGAAATTAAAATGTAAATTAAAATCTAAAGTAAAGTTAAAAATAATGTTAAATGTAAAAAGGTAAACTGATGCTAAAATAATTTTAAATCTTATATATGTGCGTTAATAAATGTTTGTATGTTAATTACTGGCAGTGGCTTATTTTATTCTTTTTAAAAAAAATATAAGTAGATAAGATATTATATTATTAAATCTCTGCTATTCCACTGAGCTAGTGACATGGGCTAATGACCGGATGCAAAATAAAAAAAAAATTTTTTTTTTTTACTTATGTATCTGCGTACTCTATAAATTTTTCTAGGTTCAAATGCCTAGATGCGCCCTGTAGTGCATATATGTTTAAGTCAATCTCCAGATCGTTACAACTAGTGACCCAACGTGAGTCGATTTTTGAAAAACCGTGTATACCCTGAGCAAATTTTGTCAAAATGAAATATTTTTATCTGTTTACATAAAGTCGTATACTTCAATCTTATAAAAGCACTGCCAGAAAGAAATTGCACATATATTAAAAACCAACAGAAAGTATAAATAATTTTAAACTGTATTTTGTTAAAAAGAAAGTCAAAAGGTTGCAATTGATATGTTTTTTTTTGTTAATATAAATTATGTTTTAATGTGTATAGGAGCGCCCAGCCATGTAAGTTTATGATGGTAAATGTGGTACCTTACGGAGAGTACTTTTGGGAATTTACTTCAGTGTAATCCTATGTAAGCATTTTAATAAATCATAAATAAGTTGGTGGTATTTATAATTGTGCTGCAAATATACATGCATAAACCCATTATCTTAAAACATATTTACCTCAATGCAACCATCTTAAATAAACATAAATAATTCACTTGTCATGCCGTTTTGTTAAAAATAAAATGTATAAAAAAATAGATCTCTTGTGGGGAGGAAGTGTAAACGTAAATGGTCTTTAGGAAAACGATAGAAAACATTTTTTTTTTGTATATAGTCTTTTTGTAAAATTACTAACCGGTTGTTTTTGTAAATGTCTTCATTAATCATGTACCATAATTACTAACCCTAAGTAAAAATTTTTTTTTGATCATTTTTTTAAGCAACTTTACTGATATGTAACGAGCATAGACGACGTTACATTGTGTTTTTATTATTAAACATGAAATTAAAATAAAAAGTTCGCATTTAAAAATTTTCTTTAAGAATTAAAAATTGAAATTAAATATCATCTTAAACTTGTATATATAAATTGCACAGATAAAAAAAAAAAAAATTATTAAACGAAAACTTTATTAAAGAAAAAGTGTTTTAAAACTAAATTTCCAGTAGAGATTTAAAGATAAAAATATATCTTTAAGTTTGAAAACACATTAATTAATCAGAAATGGAAATGATTGTTTTAATTAGAAATATAAACTAGCCTTGGGCATTTAAATGTAAAAACATCGGTCAGATAGGAGAGAAAAACAATGGAAATGGACCTCAGCGAAAAGACCATCTCATCGATGATAATGTAAATTGAATCCTTCAAATTAATATAAAAGGACAAGTTTGAAAGTTAGTTATTGATTATTTATGAGTGGACAGAGATGTGTTAGCATGGAAGTGAAGGGGAAGGGATTGAAAAGACGCACTCTTCAATCCCTTCAGTTTTGTCAAAGAAAGAAAGAGAAATGAACTATCGTTTTCTACATTGAGGACCAACTAAACTGAAAACCATCCGAATGAATAAATAAAACAATGGCTAAATGGATACCAATCTTTTTAGGATGGTGTGGGAATTCACGTTCAAACAGCAAGGAACATATAAAGATGCACTGTTTAAAAAACCGTAAGAACTTTATAATTTATGAACATTAAATTAAAAACTTTCCATATATAAAAAATACAAATAGAATATTATCTGACCAACATAAATTAATATTAATAATGTTATTTGATATTTTTTTTATTTAAAATCATTTCCATTTATTTATTTTTTGTTCTTTAAGTTTTATTATGATTTCTGTGATTCCGATAAATTAAAATATATCAATGTTAAACTTAAGTCGGGCATGAATGGCTGTATAGATTTGTAAAGTTATATTAGGGGATGGTAATCTTAGGTTATTTGTTTCATGGTTAAATTGGATCAATGGATTGGATATATTGGTGTAATTTAGATGTAATATTGATTCGCTACAGGCAGAATCGCTTCATACGCCGCACACTTCTGTTTGCCTATTGAAGAAATTATAAGACGGAGAACGCAGTTCCTTTCTATGGAGTTTTTTTTTTATTGCTCTTCTTGTCAGATAAATATAATATTCCTATTTGATGAGAGGCAATTTCTTCTCTTAACTTTTTGGTGCTGCCGTATTTCATATTACATTGAATGCATCGATATATCAGATAAATTGACACCAGTTTTGGCTGCGAACCTTTAGCCTAAGGTTAAATAGGGATAGAATGTTTTATTTTCAAATGCAAATCTATGTAGTCTATTCATACTCAACACTAAATAAAAATGCATTAGATTTAAGTTGTTTATAGATGCTTGCATGGATTGGTTATCGGTTAAGTATGTTTTGGGTTTTCATATTTGATCAAAATATATAGACATTCGATAAATAATGATACCTTACGGTGAGTATCTAAAATGTATTTATTCGGATGTCTTTTAAGTTATTGGTGACAATGCAAGTATCTTATGGTGAATACTATTGGGTTACTTATAAATTTTCCTCTGCAATTGTCAGTATCAATGATTTTATATTTTGATCGTTTATGTTTATTTTGAAATGTTTTTAACCATTGTAATCTATGTAACCGATCTATCTCAACATTATTAAAACAAATTTTTATAATTCCATCTGTGCGAACTTAATTAAAATGTAAACTTATAATATAATAGAAATTAAAATGTAAATTAAAATCTAAAGTAAAGTTAAAAATAATGTTAAATGTAAAAAGGTAAACTGATGCTAAAATAATTTTAAATCTTATATATGTGCGTTAATAAATGTTTGTATGTTAATTACTGGCAGTGGCTTATTTTATTCTTTTTAAAAAAAATATAAGTAGATAAGATATTATATTATTAAATCTCTGCTATTCCACTGAGCTAGTGACATGGGCTAACGACCAGATGCAAATTAAAAAAAAAAAAATTTTTTTTTGACTTACGTATCTGCCTACTCTATAAATTTTTCTAGGTTCAAATGCCTAGATGGCGCCCTGTAGTGCAGATACATTTAAGTCAATCTCCGGATCATTACAATATATATATTGTAACATATATCATTTCTTAACTTCATTATATTTCTTGGAATCTCTGATATATATGACTGTAACATTCAATTCAATAAAATCATCAAACAACTTTTGCTTTAGTGATAACATTATTTCCATTGTAATTCAGCAGCCCTTCTGTGTACAGTTTTTTTATAAATTGGAATGGTTTGAAGCATTTTAGATCAAATTATTCAATTAAATTGAAGTTGGTATAGTGAATACCATAGTTTGAATTTTTCAGAGTTAATCTTGAAAATTTGAAAATCAGTTTCTTGAAAATTTTGAGAAGAATGAAATGTTATAAATAAATAAACCAACCATCTGAGAAGTGCTATCATAATTTTAATTCAATTTTTGATGGGTTTTACTGCATTTTTTTAATTTATGCATTAAATTTGTATAAAACAAAATATTCATTTTGTCACTTTTACAGATAAAAAAATATTTTTGAGCAGAATCTACATAGAATTAGTGTTTTCTAATCATTTTATATTTATCGCATTACAACTTTTTAAATAATGATCGAGCAGATTTATAGTGAAAAAATTGTAATTGCTGCTTCAAACAAATACCACACACAACCTAAATACAATAGGCTTCCCTTAAAATTTAATAAATTGAGCATCTAAGGAAAATGATGAATATACATAAACACATAAATACTGATACATTCATGAAATCAAAACCAATATTGTGAACCACAAATAATGTTCTTCAAATTAGTTGTGTTGCCTTGACTTTGAGAAAAATATTGGCTAAGGTTGTAGTAAAATATGGATTTATCATCATGCAAATATGTAAAAGTGAATCCATATGGAATAGCTTAAAAATTTTTAGTATTTTTTTTCTCAGTATAACCAAAAATGCTTAAAGTTAATTTATGATTTTTATACTCAAATTAAATCTGTGACTATCAATAAAAATAAAATAAACAGTAGATGTGATGTGATGTGATGTGATGTACTGTAGCTACTCCTTAAACAAAGTCAAGAATCTCTCAGCAATTATACCATGAAAAATTTGTTAACTACTTAATTTTACATTCTCCAGTCTAATTTTTCCCATATTCTGCTCCATCCCATTTCCACAACATAATCTTTGTCAACTGTACAGTCTTTATATCTAGATCCCCCTTATCTTTTTCCAAACCCAGCTTAAAAACCAATAATCTACTTTCTGTATAATCACTTTTTTCATATTTGTTTTCCCATAACTTTATTATATGTGCCCTTTCTGTTTTCAAACATTTACATTCAAAATGCCTAACGTTTTCTATTCTTTCTTTACATAAGTTACAGACTAAATCACCCATATTTTTTCATTTACATGTATATTTTCTTGTTGCTAAAGATCCTGTTTGAGTCTTAAACAATAAACTACTTTCCTTACTATTATCATAAATTAACTCACACCTAATATTCTGTTTATTTCTATATATATTTAAACTCTTTTTACTCTCCATACTAGTTCTCCATCTGTCTAACTCCCTATTGTTTATTAGTAAATTTATTCTTTTATCCCATTCCTTACCACTATAACCCTCAACAATCCTCCTAACACAATCATCCCATTTTTTATACAAATATACAGATATAAGTTATTTATCCAAATCTTTTGCATACTGTATTACCCTTCTCACCCATCTTGTTACCTGCCCTTTACTCATAACCCAATTAAATACTATTTTAGCTATTCTTTTATTATCCAAAAATTGCAATCTACCAAACATTTTTATTTTACTTTTTGCATCCCTCATATGAAAACTTGACCATTTCTCTTTGAATTGCCTCCCTTGCAGTAGTGCCATCAAGTGCAAGTCTTCATAATCAATGGCTGCAAGAATGTTTGTGCATAAAACCCCTATTTAATGCCTATTCATCCAGTGTTCCCACCCTAGTTTATTACAAAGGCTTGACTTGTTGGTACTACTGTATGGAGAGTTTGTCACTGTTATTAACAGCCTATGTAAGCATATAAAATAGGGGTTATGTGGTGTTTTGTTAGTTTTAAATATAATATTGAAAAACAAAAAATATAATATTTCAATTGATAAGTGGATGAGTATTAAGAATCATAAGTATTTGCGTATCCATATTTATTTCAATGATGGCAATTCTGACAATCTTGGCTTAGTAATTATTAATGGTATTTGCATATCAAATATAATCTTTCAGTTGGCTGATGAGAGACAAGATTTTTGGATTAAATTATACAAAAAATATTGCAATGATCACAACTGATTAAGTCAGTGTAATGCTTAAATTTGGAAAATTGTCATCAGCTGATCTACAGATATGTTACAATCATATTATACAATTATCAATCATGCCTATTTCTTTCATTTAATAGACCAAAAAATATACATCAAGAATCAGATGATTTTAACAGCAGAAATATTGATCAAGAATATGATCACAATTGTAATCAAAATAACTCAAATGGTGATGATGATGATAACACATATAAGTATGCTTAAACCATATAAACACATGTAAACCATGATTTGTGTATTTTTGAAACTATTTAAGAAATTTGACAAGTTATAAAACTCACTTAAAAATATATCTGTAAAAAAAATTCTATTTTACAATAGATAATTGATGCCGGAAAAAAAGTAAAGTTTTTGGACTGTTGCAAAAGGTGGAATAGTTTACTAATTATAATGGAATAATTTTTAAGTTTATTAATCTTTTTAAAAAGCTCTGTACATATGGAATATGTACAGCTTCTGAAGACTGAAAACCACTCATCCAATTAAACAAATTCATAATTCAATGCCTCCTGCTAAATTTATTGTAGAATCTTTGAGTCATAAAAACACTAATCTTTTTATGAAAGGAATATTGAAATTCTTGTTTAAATAGCTACAATTTCAATATAAGAAAAAGCATTTCTTGAAGAACTGAAAATTTGACTTATAAAATAGGCAAAAGATTGATTGTTCCATTACTAAAATGTCTTCAAAATCATAACAATTTAAATGAGTAAGACCAAAGTCGTCTCTTCATCCAAATTTGATATCATTAAATTCATTAAAATCTACATGCAAAAATTGTTCCAAAATAACAAATCAGATCAGTTAATTAGACATATAATTAATCGCGATAAAGGCTACTAAGATTCAATAGATGCAGTTTAGAACAACAATTGAAAGGGGCAATATGGGATAGCTTAAAACATTATTACTCAGTAATTAATAATGTTTTACTATTGGCATTCAATTTATATGAAGCAACTGGGGAAATAACATTATAGGAGCACATGGAAAATTAGCTTTGATGATAATTACACCACCTCACACAAAACCGAAAAAATATTTCAATTGCACATCATATTGTATTTTTTAAAAAATGTTAAAAGATTTTTCGATTGACATTTTCTGCTTTTTTTTTTTTTAATTATTTGTTTTTGAAACAAAAGATATAAGCAATGTTATATTTTCTGTTTAAATAATTTTACTAATAATTCAAATACATTTATATATTTTTATTTTAATAATTAAATTATATTTTCATCTTTACATAACGTCTTTGATCGAAATATATTTTTAACGACAGAAATAGAGTGAAACATTTGGTTCATTTTTTTATCATTATTTTTTTTTTGATATTTAATGAATTTGCAACAGTAATTTTTGAAATTAACAATACGTTTTTTTTTTATTACACATTCTTGAGAATTCTCGCGAACGTAAAATAAATTTTCGCTTTCTCCAGAACAAGATCGACTAAGAAGCAAGCGCACATATGTAATCATGAAGATTATTAGGTTTTTCATTTTTAAGATCAAAGTATTGTCTTTGTCTTACAAATATGTATATTTCTGTACAAATATAAATAAATTATTTATTTTAGCAGGCAGTTATTTTATGAACTATTTTTTAGAAGCAAGTGTCATTTCAGAATGCAAAATTTTGAAATAATGACATTATAGCAAATTAAATTTTTTTTTTAATGAACAAAGTAATAACTTATTTATTTTACATGTAAAACTCTATTGATTATTAATGTACGTGTGAACGTGTTAATAAGTTATAAAGTTTTACAACAAAATAAAAATTGTTTCGTACATAAAAAACAATATATAAATCATACTTTTATGATAGCTTTTTCCTGATTACAATATCCATATCTTTTTGATTTTCTAAACTCAAACTGGATCTCTTCCAACTACTGGTCTTTATCCTAAACAAAAGTAGCATTCTTTCTAATCTAAAACGAATTATTGTAAACAGTGTAATCAGTGATTACAATAGTGAAGCACAATTCAATCATTTATTATTAAGAACTTGAGATTTAAGTTGGGATTAATATTGATATGCATTAGTTTTTTAATCCAGTTAATAGCATGAAATTCAAAAAAATCTTCAAGTTTTGAACCCAAGACAACCTGATTATATCTCTATAAGTATCTTTTTGTCCTCGGCTAAGAATGTTAATACTAGAAAAATATTAGTTGATTTTTTTAAACTTACAATATTTTGTGAAATAATCTTTTTTTTTTTTGATGTCAACAGTTTTCTAAACAAGCTTGAGTTGGTATTTTGAATCTGGTGTCCTAGCTCCTCACTGAAGCAGCATTTATCATTTTAAATAAAAATTAGCTTGTTTAATGCTATGAGCACGCTCTTTATTTTACTAAATGCAAACTATATAAATCATGTGATATATGACTTGATTTTATTACTATTATTATTTGGCTGTTGAGGTTTTGGCTAAATTAAATTGCTAAGCCTGTTAACACATGGTATATCTGAATTTAGTTCAGGCCCATATGACTATTTCAATTGGAGAGCTGAATTTAAAGATTTGTAGATGTCTGAACATTTCAAATCTTATTCTTAAGAGTTAAGTATTAGATAAATGCTTAGTTTGAATTGGCATTTTTAATCTGGTGTCCTAGCTCCTCACTGAAGAGAGCCATAACTCGAAATTGGTCTGGGGATAGGGACAATCCTAGATAAAGATTTTGAATGCATTCTCTTACAGCATTTATTATTAAGAAAAACTTGTTTAGAGCTATTAGCATGCTCTTTATTTTACATATTTGTAGATTCAAGCTATATAATTCAAGTGATATATGACTTGATATTATTATATATAAATGTGGACATATCTTAACTATGAAACGATTTAATTTAAAATTATATACATTAAGACATGAACAAACTAATTAACAAAAAATGGAATACTGCAATATAAAAAAGTCATTAAACAGTAAATTGAAAAAAAGAAAGAAAACATTTATATATGTATGTACTTCTTCATTCAAATCTAAGTGTGTACATGTGAAATTAGTTCAGAATATTGCTTTTCTCCTCTCTGCATTCCTCTCTCTCCCATTAACTGCTAAAAATTCATTATTCTTTTTTTTTTATTCTAATGAAAATTGATAATGAAATTTTAAAAATATATGTCTATTAAATTTATAGATAGATAGATAGATAGATAGATAGATAGATAGATAGATAGATAGATAGATAGATAGATAGATAGATAGATAGATAGATAGATAGATAGATAGATGGATGGATGGATGGATGGATGGATGGATGGATGGATGGATGGATGGATGGATGGATGGATGGATGGATGGATGGATGGATGGATGGATAGATAGATAGATAGATGGATGGATGGATGGATAGATAGATAGATAGATAGATAGATAGATAGATAGATAGATAGATAGATAGATAGATAGATAGATAGATAGATAGATAGATAGATAGATAGATAGATAGATAGATAGATAGATAGATAGATAGATAGATAGATAGACAAAAACAAGTTAATTTTTTTTAACCTGCCTATAGCTTGCATTTTATGATCACAAATGGAGCTTTACCAATAGCTCACTCAAGCTTGTTTACAATAAATGCCAAGAGAAAAATGAAAATTCAATATCTCTTTAAAATTGTCCCCAACCTTTAAACCATGGTTTCAAGCTAATTGGCTCTTGTCAGTAAAGGGTAGGAGGACTAGAAACTAGATCTAAATCCCAACTCTACTGAACAGCATTTATGTAAACTGTTCCTATCAGCTTGAAAGCATGAATTTTTCAGATACATAAATATCTTAAAATCCAGTTAAACAAACTAGATAGCTACATGGGTCTGAAATCAGTTCAGTTTCACCACATAGTAAAAAGGTTCTACAATCTATATCATTGCTAAAACCTTCAAAGGTACATTTATGATAGACAAAAACAAGTTAAAATTGTTTAACCTGCCTATAGCTTGCATTTTATGATCACAGATTGAGCTTTACCAATAGCTCACTCAAGCTTGTTTACAATAAATGCCGAGAGAGAATTGAAAATTCAATATCTAATTGTCCCCAACCTTTAAACCATGGTTTCAAGCTAAAAAAATGTTAACTTGTTATTGTTTATCATAAATGTACCTTTGAAGGTTTTAGCAATGATATAGATTGCAGAACCTGTTTACTATGTGGTGAAACTGAACTGATTTCAGACCCATGTAGCTATCTAGTTTGTTTAGCTGGATTTTAAGATATTTACGTCTCTGAAAAATTCATGCTTTTAAGCTGATAGGAACAGTTTTTATAAATGCTGTTCAGTAGAGTTGGAATTTAGATCTAGTTTCTAGTCCTCCTACCCTTTACTAATGAGAGCCAATTAGCTTGAAACCATAGTTTAAAGGTTGGGGCAATTTGAAAGAGATTGAATTTTCAATTCTCTCTCGGCATTTATTGTAAACAAGCTTGAGTGAGCTATTGGTAAAGGTCCATTTGTGATCATATATATATATATATTGTTTTTATTCGATAGTGTTTTTCAACTAAAGCATTAATTTTTAGAACTGGATTTAAACTACTACAGTGTGCCCTTTGTAATTGTTTATCTCCATTCCCCGCTTCAAAAAAAGAGAAATAGAAAAGCAAAACATATACTAGAGTTGAATTTTGTAATGACTTTACTAATCTGTGAAACACAAATATAATCTGCAAGGATGTCTTTTAATTTTTGTGGCAGCAAACTTTTCTTTTTAAAAGATATCAATAATATATCTGATAATCTGTTGGTTGTATTCTATCTTCAGCCATATTCTCCCAATGAAAATGATCCATGTTGCATTTTTATACCAATTTAAAGATATTTATAATGTAAACAGGTTTTCTTCTCTAAAAAAAGCTATGAATAAGTTTAATATAAAAAATATTTTAGGAAGTTATTTGTTTCACATTAAATATTCTAATGATGATGTAATTTTATAATAATGAACTTTATAGCATCACAGTTTTGCATCTTGTCATTGTGTTCTTGGAATTTTACAGAACATCAGCAAATGATATTTTCTTCACATCTTTACAACCAAGTGTTATTTTCACATAATAAATTATATAAAATAACAAATTTAATTGCAATAATTATTTCACTGTGATAATAATTCCTATTTTTTAACTTGTTAAAAGCAATAGAAGAACATTAAAGTTTGCACTGCACATCATCTAAGTGTCTTTTTTTAAAAAAAAAGTTTTGAATACATTTAAATTGTCTCACATTCTTCAAGTCTGAAGATTTTTCTTCTATCACTGGATGAAGCAGGACATTTTTAAACACTATTCACTAAATCAAAGATTTTTATGCTGCATTCAAATACTAAGTAACATTTTGTAGATTGGTTTTTGAATTGATGATGATAACATAATCATCAACATATTGTAAATCCAGAAGCTAAGAAGATGAAAATCTTGTTTTGCTTTTATTTGTAAAGATTACAAATTCCACATCTATCATGTCCATATCTTTTATTTAATTAGCTTCCTATATTCTAAAGACCTTTATCCCAAAATAAGAAAATAAAGTTTGAGCAAGTGTGTCATCATCATCATCATCATTAACCATGATCATTCATTGCAGGATAAAGGTCTCTCCAAGTTCAATCCATCTTCTCCAATCTCTAGTCTCTCTTCTTCATGTCATTCTTATTTCATCCATCCATCTTACATGTGATCTTTTTCTGGGTCTTTTACAATCTTTTGGATTTCAGTTTAAGATTTCAATTATCCGTCTATTATCATCTCTTCTAGAAATATCTCCAGACCAACTCTACTTCAGTCTTTTAATTTTTTCAATGATATGAGTAACACCCATTTGTTTTTTTACCCATGTATTATGTTTTCAATCTCTTCTTGTTACTCATAACATGCTTCTCTCCATACTTCTTTAAGTGATCTGAAGTCTCTGTATTTCTCTTCTGTTAAGTATCCAAGTCTCAGATCTATAAGTAAAAACTGGTAAAAACACATTTATTAAAAATCTTCCTTTTCAAAAACATAAATATATTTCCTTTTAGTATGGTTATTTCTACCAAAAACACTCCAATTAAATTTAATTCTATGATTAATTTTGTCCATTATATTTCTAACTGTAGTAATAGTCTGATAGAGATATTTGTAGTTATTAACTTCTTCTAATTCATCATAATCAATCTTTATTTGTGTATCCTTACTTAAATCTAATATTCATTTCAAATACCTGTGTAACATAAAAAAATTTTGGTAGACAATCAATTAATTCAAGCACTAACACAGAACTGCTTCGATTAAATATATAAATTGTTTTTTGTTTCAATATGTTTTTGAATTTTCCTGGAAAAAAAATTATGTTCTCTAAAGACGTAATGAGTCTTTGCTTTATTCATCTATACTTGGAAGCAACTTATTCGACAATATCTTTGTATATACTTTTACATAATAAATAATAATAGTATTTCATGCAACATTGTCTTTTCCTTTTATTTTTAAAAATGTGAATAATGGAAACATTCTTAAGATTAGGCATTACAAGTTCATGAGATTATATACTCATAAAAAAATTCAAATATTTTTACAGCTAACAAATCACAAACATATTTTAAAACTTTTCTCAACAGAATCTTCAATCCTTTTAATTTTGAGATCACAAAAAAATATTTTAACTTTAGCTAAACTGGATATTTTGGTAAATTAAATGAGTAGATAAAATGAATATATCATTAAAAGTCATTGTTACAATTCTTGTATATCACTATTCAAAAGATTTTCAAAAATATTTTTTCTATCTATTTAAATTAATATTATAATCATGTAAGACAAGGTCATTGGTGGATTTTATATAATTCTACATATTGCTTTCAATGTATCAATAAAGATGCTTACCACAATCATTGGATGTCTGTATCTCTTAGACAGTTTTAATCTACCACTGCAGTTCTTTCTGTAAATATCTTACTGATAATAAAATTCTCACTAAGTTATTATTTTGCAAAGTAAAAATGCAATATTTTCTTTTTATCAAGTTATTAATAATGGTATTTTTGTCAGAGAACCAGAAATAATTTTTCTTTTTATTATTCCAAAAATTTAATTACTTGTAGCCATAATATACTTTAAAAAATATAGTGTTTCAATAATATGAAAACTCAAAAAGTCCAATTTTGTAATTTAGGTTTTCTACACGTATTGCCACTCAGTGCAAGCCAGAGTAATCAATGAATTCCAGATTTGTGCATAAAATCCCTATCTAGTGCCTACTCATCCAATATCTCCAGACTAGTTTCTGGCTGGTGGCCTTCATCAGTGAGAAGTCTTGGATCTGAGAGCACTGCACCTATGTATAGAGAGTTTTGCCTGTTTTAATAACAGTTATAACCAAGCATAAGAAATGGTGATCATGCGATGTTTATTGGTTTAATTTAGGTTTTAATAGTGATTTCAATTTTAATACAAAGTGTTTCCAAAATATAAACATCATGTTTCTTGTAAATATGATTTGAATAAGACCTATTTTTAATTACAGCTATCCTTTAACTTTGAAGCATACTAATCTAAGATTGGTGCAATAATTTGTATTTCTATTCTATTGAGTGTCCAAATCTCAGATTCCTAAATAAGAATTGATGACACACATATATAATAAAAATTTTCAAATATATAGACATATTTCCTTTTAATACTAAGTTATTTCTAATAAAATTATTTCATCCAAGTGTTTTTCAATGATTAACTTTATACATTATGTTTCCATGTGGATGAATAATCTGACTAACATATTTGTGCATGGCAACTTTTTTTAATTCATGATTATTAATTTTGTGGGGAGGTGGTTTCTAAGAAAATTCATTGAACATTACTAAGTCTCTTTAGCCATAATTTTTAGTTCTATTTTCTCATTTTTATTGAGAACTTGATTTTTACCACAGCTATGTCACATATGGTACACTTTAAATAGGTGTCAGATGATAATGTTATGTTAAATAAATCCCTGTTAAGTGTTATGTTATCCAATATTCCCAGACAGTTTAAAGTTTATGGCTTTGTAAATAAGAAGCTTTGGATTTTGAAATAGTCCACTTGGATCTTTAGAATATAATGCCTTTTCCTTTGAACAGCCATTATTTGCCTCTCTGATTTATTATCAAGATATTAGCAAATTAAATAAATATATGTTCTCAACCAGAGCCAACTTGTCTGTTTATCCATATAAATCTGAAACCAGTTCAGTATCTCCATATTATGGAAAATTTAGTTTTTTAACAACATAGGTAATTCTATTCTATTGCCAATATTGATATAAAATATCATGTGACTTTATCACATGATTTCATTTTACACATTGCTGTTGCAGCAACATACTTTTTTATTTCACCACAGCTATACCACCTGCTGTAAACTTCAGTAACTAAAAGTGCCATTTTCAAATGTACTGTCGTATATTTTGAAGTATTGATTTATGTAGATTATTGCCATGACATTTTTAGTAAAGTTTATCTTCACATTTCACATTCATGCAGCATATTATTTTATGAGAAGATACACATGCCTGTTCTTACTTTAGAATGTTCATTTTTAAATGCACATTATGATTCAAAAAATAAAATAAAATAAGATTGTATAATAAATAAATATGTTTATATTTAAATTGATAATGCATTTCTCCTTTATTTAAAAATATAAGGAAAACATTCATACACTCTCACAGTCTATTATTATTGAAAAAAGACTTTATTGCTATGTTAAGTATTAATAAAATCAGAATCAATTATATATATATCTGTTTCTTATACAGATTCAACTGCTCACGTAAAAATGTTTCAAAATATTTTTATGATAAACAAAATTTTCATTTCAGTAAGGGAAAATTATTAATGTTTATAAATAATTCTGCACAAGAATAATAAAATCGCTGCAATAATTTTTTAAAATATAAATATGACTATAGTATTAGGATGTAAATAAATTTAATAATTAGTCGCTTTAAATGCATGGATTTTTTTTATAAATTAGCTTTATAGTAAACATTTTTTTTTTGCATCACGTATATTTCTAATACTTATATTGGAAACTATCTATTACATTATCTCCTTCTTCACCCCCAAAAAAATTTTTTTATCTAATCTAATGGCAACTAAAGTTAATAATAACATGGAGCAAGATTTTCACTATATATAAGATTACGATTCTGCAAGATCAAAATATCTAACTCTATTTTACAAACAAATAAATTAAATATAATTACAAATATTAAAACAGGCAATACTCACTATACTTATGCCACACACAGCAAGCTAGAGTAATCAATGGATGCCAGAAGACTGGTGCATAAAATCTCCATCTAATGTCTACTCATCCAATATCCCCAGACTAGTTTCTGGCTTGTGGCCTTCATCAGTGAGGAGCCTATTGCCTGTTTTAACAACAGTTATACACAAGCATAAGAGGTGGTAGTCATGTGATGTTTATTGGCTTAATTACAAACATTTATTAATAATTATGTAATTAAATCAAATATATATATATTCTTTTAACACTTTCATAATGAATCAACTATTTTATGTGTTAACTATGATATGTATATCATTTTCTGCCTTAATATAAGCATGTTATATAGTCTATGCATTAAAAAATTTATAGCAATGGCAAATACCAAAATATTCCATAAAATATTTTAAAATATAAACTATAGAAATAATATCTTCCTTATTTTAAACTTTATGACTTCAAATTCTATTTACATATTCCTCTAATAATTATTTCAAATAACCTTATATATATATATGGCATAGATTTTAGGCATCTGGTATTATACATCCCTTTTATTCTGTCTGATGACTTTATCATATAGATATATTCTCCTCTTTTGTTTTATCTTGTAGGATTCTTCTTAAACATCAAAGATTTTTTTAAACTTGTGTTCCTGTGGGTGACTAATTCTGGTGATTTCTAATTAATATAACTTATATAAAGTATAGAATATAAAGTTTATTTATTAATAATGTTTAACCATGAAAACAACAAATCGGTTAAGGTATGTATACATTTATAAAGAATCTATCTAACAATTTATGTTAAATAAAATATGTCATATAATTCATGATGGTATGATAGGTCCCAGACTTTTAACTTTAGCATTATATGAATATTTTATACCAGCTAAAATTTTCACTATATAAATAATCATGCTAAATAGTCTAACATGATATTTATAGAATAAATCTATAATCATATACATATGTTGTATAAAATTTGATTAATACAGTCATCTTCTTTATTTCTAGCAAATATTAGTATCTTTATACCAAATAAGAGTATTAATCATATAAACGATCTTTATAAATTTGCCTACTATTAACAAGGTGATTACCATATATCACTTGTTCTCGTCGTTGTCGTCAAGATATTCAGATTTTAACCTAACTGATCATCTAATAAGGAATTCCATAATGGCATTTTTGGTATTCCTTAAATTTTGAACAATAGATTCAATTTTTAATACCATAAAAAACATAGCTTCCTGATACCAAATAAAATTATAACCATAGTCTTTATTACAAACTGAACATTTATTGTTATATTCATAGCGATTTATATTTTTTATTATAGCCTTGTAATATGCTGTAATAAGTTACTCCCATGTCATTTACAGCATATCATGCCCACAACTTGGTTGCTGGGCCATTTATTTTGGGGAAACCAAAGCAGGCATAATCAACAGGACAGCACAGCATAGATACACCTACAATAGAGCAAAGAAAAATAATGATAATTCATCAACATTCTTAGAACATTTCAAGAAAACAAGACATGTATTTGAACCCTCCAGCCCCAAAATAGTCTGCATTGAGGAAAATGACATCAAGCAGAAAATCAGAGAAGCATACTTCATTAATGGTAATAATAACTCTATCAATAGACAGGACACCTGCTTTGACATATCCAAATGTTGGACTATCTAGTTCATTTGCATACGTTTTGCATATCGCTTTGTTTCCTTGCCCTATTTCCTTGTTCTGCATCTTACATTACCGTTATGAATATGAGGCAAATGGCCTCGAAAGTGCTTAGCGTATAATAATTTGTGGAATCTTTATAGTTTCTCATTCAAGTGTTTCATACGCTTTTTAATTTGTATACAATTATAAAACAAACATCTAGCATTACCTTTGCCACCATTATCTATACAATGACATGAGATGAACCTATTCATTGCATTTTGCTTTTCATGTTTTTTCCAATGATCATTTGATGTAACATTTTTTTTTATATTTATAGAAAATGTATAAAATTTTGAAATATTGAAAAATATTGCACATAATACAATCTTGCTATCAATTTTATTTATTAAAATAAGTTTGTAACATCTTTCTCTGCATAGACTAATTTTATGTACAGCCACATATTTTCTGTTTTTTCCACAACTCGCAAACATTGGAAAAATCATTCCTTAAAAATAACTCTGGACATATTAAATGCTTTATCTATTTTATTACTTGATAATTTATCTAAATAAGCCTGAATATTCCTAACAGACTTTCCAATCAAATAATCTCCTAGAAGAATTTTAGATTTTGTTTCAAAGATATTACATCTATGTTTCATATCATAGAATAAAAGTATTGGATTTAATTCACAATCCCATCTTAATAAATCCAAATTATCAGAATTATTTACAAATCTTATATCTAAATTATTAAAATATGCTTTAGACATGCACCCTTCATTAAGTTCAATTTTATGCATTATTCTACATGTTCAAACATATTAAAATTATTACTAGTTTGCCAACAAACAATATTCATATGTTCGAAATTTGAATTCCTGCAATCACAATAGCAAAACCAATTAGCCTATAGGAGTTTCATCTCTAATGATAGGTTTTTATATTTATTATTAATATCTAAGCAAATTTTTATCATTACTATCTATGTTAATGACAGAATTTTCTTCTCAATGAACTTTGACCTTTAAAATAATTTTTGCCCATTATTACTGCTTCAAAAATTATCCTCCCAATAACTTGTTGCCTTGAATATTCTTCATTATTATTCATTAAACTATTAATAACTGAAGGGTTTTTAATTTCAGAATGATTATTTTTCATATTTTCTGCTTTTCATATTCTACAATATCTACTTTTTTGACAAGTTTATTATTTATTCATGACATTTAGCATTGTTGAACTTTGTGGTAGCTGCATTTGTATACTCCATTAATTTTTGAGCAATATCATGATTATTTCTTTGTTTATAATTAATTACTTTTATTTCCTGTTGGAATTCTACACAAAAAGTTAGATAAGAATATTCCATCTCCTGTTTAAAAGTTGTGAATTTATCATGCAAAGTTTGGCTACTAACGGCCAATTTCTTTTGAAATTTTATACTTTAGCCTTGATTTTTTATGTTTTATAAAATGGATAAAGGATGGTTAATGGGATTACCTATGGTAGCACAATTTGTAATTTTACATTGTCAAAATATGAAGATATTATATTTAATTTTTATAATTTTGAAGATATTAAAATTTATACAAAATATGTTGATGATGTTTTTGTTTGTGGTCCTAAAGACATTATTGATGTTCTTTTATATAATCTGAATAATTTAAACAATTTAAAATGGACTATTGAGAATGAACAAAATACAACAATATTTTTTTTGGATTTACAAATATTTAGAGATGTTACTGATTTAAATTATAAATTAATTTTTAAACCTATTAGAGAAAGAGGATATATTCATTTTAAATCACGTGTTCCAATGATACATAAAATGGCAAGTCTGAAATTATTTTTGCATCGCAATGATAAATTATGTAAATATAAGAATGATAAAATTTTAAATATTGAACTCTTTGCTAATGAACTTTTGGTTGATTATGATAAACACCAAATCTTGCATACAGTAAATTCATTTAATAAGAAGAAGAGAGTTTGCAGTGTTACTTAAGATAATAAAAAATGGATATCTATGCCGTTTATAAATAACGTGCAATCTAAATTAATTAAGAATATATTTAATGAAAAGTATAATATTTCATTTTGTCTTCCTCCGAATGTTAATCGATTGATTAATAATCCTAAGAGTATAATTCCTAAATTACAAAGAAGTAATATAACTTATCAGATTTCATGTGGATGTCAGAAATTATATATCAATGAATCGAGATGTTCTGTGGAAAAAAGATTGAAGGAGCATCAATTATTATACAATCAAATTAAAAATAATGTAAATAGTCAATTCAAGACAGCTTTAGTATTCTTTGACCATGGAAAAACTTGTATTATAGGTTTATATTTAATAGTAATGAAATAAAAATATTAATGGAAAAAAAATCATAAAAAGAGGAAAATTAAAGAGACAATTTTGATTGATAAATATAAGGATGATGTTATTAATAGGCAAGTTGCAAATATGGCCATACACAGCTTATGGAAATACATGTAACATTAAGTTTTAAAAAAATTGAAATTCAGTTAAATCTGATGAGGATTACCACATCATCGAAAGCGCTACAAAAAAATTTAAACTATAATATTGCTATTACTGTGAATTTTATGTATATATAAAGCAGTTCATTGAAGATAAAAATATTAGTGGGGTAATTGATTCTAAATCATATAAAGCATAGTCTCAAAAAATGACATCTTTGAAAGGTTTTAAAATTAAAAATGATAGACTCAATTTAAAAAAAAACAAAAAACAGATATATATCCACAAAGTAGATATTGATAAAGAATATATTGAAATTGGTTATAATGAAAACATAATTAGAAAAAATTTAAATACTAGAATTGGAAATTATATAAAAGGGAAGAATAAAAAAATAGATAAAGTTAAGAAGTGGATTTCAATTCTGTATCCAGCTGAATTATATATGATATTGAATAAATATAAGTTAAATGGTGAAGAAAATATAAAATGAAAGAATTGTAAATATTTAAGAAAATGGATATGCAATGTAAAAATGATGCAAAGATATATATATATATATGGAAATCAGGGAAAAGTGCAATTGAAAGTGCAAATGAACATAATAGAACAATAAAAAGAAAAGATACCAAATCTGGACTGTGTAATCATTATTTAGAAACATGACATATAATTAATTGTGAGGAAAATATAAAGGTAATAAAATATAGTAAAAAAATTAAAAGAAAGAAAATATTATGAAACATTATATAATTCTTTGAGATCTAACGAGATTGTTCTTTCAAAAGTTAACCTTGATAATGGCGGTTGCTATTCCGTCGAAATATCGGTGTTTAATGGAAAATAATACACGATTCAGCCCAAAAAGTTATAATTTATCTACATCATACAACTGTGAAAACATTATATATATATATAAGAAAACATAGATAAATGCATTTATTTATACGATAAGTGGTTTAATAAAATTTGGAGGAAAATGGTCACTGTTAGATAATTGGAAGCTGTAATATATCTGAATGTACTTATATATAATATAAGATAGGAATTAATTATTTGTTGGTTGATCGATAGTAGTTTTAAGGTAGAAAAAAGATGAATATGTCAATGTATAATGAATGTATATATACTAATATGGTCAATAGTTCAAGAAAATTGGGAGGGAAATTGTCAAAATAAGAAAATAAGCTGTAATATATATGAATCTATATTTAAGTAATAAGTGTAATAATGCTCAAAGCTAAATGGGTTTATAAGTTATCATTAAAAACCAGTTAGAAAGTGTAGATTGTTATTGTTATTAGGATTGTCTAAGCATTGACTGGTTTTCAATGAGAAATGTATATGTATTAATAGGATAAGAGAGGAGTTAATTTGATTGATAATAAATAATAGTTATTAGATATGAAAATATGAAAAGAAAAATGTATAATGGATGTATATATGTGTGTAAATTTATAAAGATAATATTTTTTATTTTTTCATGGGTTATTTCTAATGATGACTATTAGAGTGTATAAAGCTATAGAACGTTTATTGCCACATGATTAATTTTAAAAATGGCATCTTGAGAAGGTTCATTTGCGAATGAAAATCGATTTGATGATATCAAATTAAACCAGTTGTTCATTATTTCAATTTGATCGATTAAGTATATATATATATATTCTTTTGTGAGACGGAATGAATGGACATTGATAAATTAAAAGTAAAATTGTATTTGCAACTTTATTAAAATGATTTATTAAGAATTGTACTTGCAAGTTTATTAAAATGATTTGTTATGAGTCTGCTTACAAATAATTCTGAGTAACATATTTGAATGAGGATCTTCTGTGATATGATTGCAATCCTAAACGTTACATATTTAAGCTATACTAAAAGTTATTTTTGTGCTGTATAAATTAGTAATATATATAGAAAGAGAGACATAGAGAAAGAGAGAGAGAATATTTTTTACTCTATGACAAATGTTATATCTGCTTACAAATATATATATAAATTTTAAGGCCTTTTGATCATCTTCTATATCTTCCTTTTTTAAGGCACATAATGGATGAAATTAATCATAGAATTAAACTTGGTTGGAGTGCTTTTGGTAGAAATAACTTGATCCTAAAAGGAAATATGCCTATATATTTGAAAAGGAATGTTTTTAATAAATGTGTTTTGCCAGTTCTTACTTATGGATCTGAGACTTGGACAATCAATAGAAGAGCAATACAGAGACTCCAGACCACTCAAAGAAGTATGAAGAGATGCATGTTGGGAGTAACAAGAAGAGATTGAAAACGCAATGTATGGTTAAGAGAACAAACAGGTGTTACTGACCTCATTAAAAAAATTAAAAGACTAAAGTGGAATTGGGCTGGACATATTACTACAAGAGATGATAATACATGGACAATAGAAATTTTAAACTGGATTCCAAGAGATTGTAAAAGACCCAGAAAGAGACCACTTGTGAGATGGATGGATAAAATAAGAAAGTGTGCAGGGGTGATGTGTAGAAGAGAAGCTAAAAATAGGAAAAGATGGATTGAACTTGGAAAGACCTTCATCCTGCAATGGATTGTTAATGGTCAATGATGATTCTTCAAGATCTCATGTTCAATTATTTTTTTATTTACATCTTTTATTGCTTTATTGAACTACACTTTTAACAGACTTTTTAATACTATAGTTTGTAATTTAATTTTTTTTAAAAAATAGTGATTTTCCACTCATATTCCATGTCCAAATTATTTAATTTATTTTTATTTCTTCTGTTACGATGCAGACTTTTGTATATTTATTTTTTATATCATTGTTCATAATTTTCTAATGTCATAATATTATAGAACTTAGAAAATCCATTTCTGTAGCTTTCAATTTGATTATATAATTTTTGTTAATTTTCTTGCTCTTTACTCATAAAGAAACATACACTTCTAAAATGATAGTTTTGTACAGACTAATTTTTTGAAATTTTTAATTTATTACAATATTAATATTTTTTATGCTGAAACCAAACCCATCTTTCTTATATATAAATATGCAGGTGTATGTGTGTGAACTTATATTTGGATTCGTTCTCGTATACATAATGGTGATGTCCATCCTGCCAGCCGTCATTCAGCTAGTAAATATTATTTGGAAATGTAGAAATGTCCAAAAATTCAGAAAAATATCTCTGAATGATATCTAATACCTACATCATGGCTAATAAGGCTCAGTTAAAATTTTGGTGCAGTGATAACGTTAACAACAACAAAATATATAGAGGATAAATCTGAAATATAAGTTGTTGTTTTTTTCATGTGTCATAGCATCGGCCGGAAGCGAACCCGCTAACTCGGGACAACTGCTTGTAAGGCGACTGTGCTGACCATTTGACCACCAAATTCATATTTTTTACCTATGAAAATCTTTTCTTTAGCACATACACACACACATATATATATATATATACTGTTTTGTTATTTTATTAGTAATTTAGTAGATATGAACATTTTCAATATTTCAAAAAATGAATGGGATACTTTAAGATTGTGTTATTTTTTAAACTTTTTCACCAAGTTAAAAATTATCAACTATACTTGCCTTTACACACACATATACATAAATAAATATTTACTTTACAAACTCTTTAACTAATTAAAACATTTAATAAATGTTCTTATTTCTTTAACTATACAGGTTCCACTGTGTTGCCTTCGACTTAGCTTCATTTGACACGGATTCAGCATCAACGTACTACCACTTAGTGTTTAACACATTTTCAAATTATCTAATTTTTATACCTTAATTTAATTTTCAAAGATAATAAAAATGATAGCTTGAAAAAATATTCAGAAAATGTAATGAAATTTATTCTTTTAACATTAGATTAGTGAATTCTTTTTATTAGCTCCTAACTTAATAACCTCAAATTATATCAAAAAAATACTAAGCCATCGCGTAAAAAAAGGAAAACATTTTAGGTTTTCTTAAAATAAAGTCTATGATTTTATTAAAAAAAATATTGCATTTATATAGATAGAGATTTTATATTTAAATATATATATAGTTAAATTTTATATTATGTATAATATAATATTAAATATAAAATTAATATGAGTGCTGGTTCAGCACGAAATACCTATATATGGTGTAAGATGGAGTGAATAGTTGTATGGAGCTTGAAGTCTGAGTTCAGATCTCTTCTAATTAATACTTAATTGTAGAATATTTTCAATCGACTGTAATTAGGTTAAGAGATAATTCGTTTATCCAACTATATTAGAAAATCAACTGATTTCTCCTAATTGCAGTCTATTTCTGAACATGTAAATAATGACATATATTTTCATTATACTTTAGATTTTTTTTTTCTAGGTTATATATTCCTGATATAATTTTAATGCTTTTGATGTAAAATTAATGTTTTATTTTCATGTTTTTTGAATGAATATTATGTTTATTTTTTATATCAACAAAATATCACAATATAATATAATCAAAGGAAATTCAATGTTCTGATGTCATTCATAGTAAGCTTAATTACTCAATAATTACCAGAGTGTAGGGCATTAAAATTGTCATTATTAAATTAGTTTCTGGTTTTTGCCTTTACTAATAATGACTTGGGATTCAAGATTATTGTAATTGCAATTGTGCATCTAGTTCAGCTTTGAGTCTCAAGTCAAGCGTCGGTGATCGAGAGATGAGCATAGCTGCCGTACAAACAGTTGTCCCAGGTTAGCAGGTTCGCTTCCTGGCCGATGCTATGACACATGAAAAAAAAAGTTAACATATACTGAATGCTTTATTTATTCAGAATTTATAATAAGCATTATACTGGAAATGACAAAAACATGGACTTTGATTTATGGACCTTCAGCTCCAGAGTCAAACAATCTACTACTGCTCCAAATTATATAGATCAATATCAAATTAATAAAAGCATATTTCAAAAACCAATCTGGAATTATGGGTAATCAGTGATTACTCAGAATTACTATAAATGGCACTTGAGCAGATAGCTGTTCTTGTTTATATGTTTACCTTTTTTTTAAACAGCAGCCTAAATTTACATAATTTTTAAAGGATGCATTGAGACCTTATGATATATAATATTCACAGATATAGTATTTAATGTTGTAAATGTTATTACTTTTATTCATTTATCACATATTGTTTAGAATGTGCCTTAAACCAATAAATACTCATTCTGAAACCTTAAACTATAAAATATATACTCATTCTGAAACCTTAAACTATAAAATATATCATTTTTATATAAAAAGCTATTATATTTTAGCAAAGATGTAAACCCAAAATAAAATGTCTTAACATTTATTAGATTTATAAATACTAAGGTTGTGTTTTATACACAATTAATGAAGCTATACATAATAATTGATAAGCTAAGTGTTTTCGGGAATTTTATGTTCCCATATTCATAGCTCTTTCCATTAAAAGTTAGTGAATGTCCCAGTAATGTATGCAAACTTATTCAATAATATTTAAAAGACCCACTTTTTAGAGATAGTAAAGCAGGCATCTCTTCATTTTATGGCTTTGGGATCATCTGTGATAAAATAAACCTCCTTCATTTTGCATTTTTAAATCCAAGCCTTTTGTATTACTATAATCTTTAAATGTTTAATAATTCTATGCCATCTTCACCTCCTTTAATCAGTGCCAAACTTTCATTATTTTTAAATTTTCTAGATCATTTTTTCAACAGATTCAAAATGTCATAAATAATTACATAAATATATTTTAAATAAAGTTTCATTTGCTTAAGTTGTTATTATCATTTTTAAAAAAAAATAATAGTGTATTGCTACAAATTCCTGCTGAGCATGATAAATTTATAAACTAACAGCTAATTTTACATTTTATCTTTCAGTATTCACTGCATGCAGTTCACAAGATTTTCCTTAGCAAAATGTGAAGTTTTAATATTACCCTGTCTTTCTACTTTTAGCTGAAGTTTAATAACCTAATGAAATGTGCATTTTGAAATGACTTTTGACTCCAGGCACAATAATGACCAATATCATCTTATATTGTGATTGTCCATATGCATATTAATAGTAAATCAAAATAAAAAAACAAAGTAAATTAAAAGTAAAATAAGAGAGATAGAAAGGAGCAGATCTTTCTTATTAAAAATCATTAACAGGAGGTAAATGAAACACATATACATTTTAGTAAGAGAATTATAATTAATAGATAAAAACTTATGAATTTTCTATTTTATTATAGCTGTATTAGTCCAACATCTAATTTGTTATTCACTTACTAATATTATGTTTTTGTCTCTAGATTCACATTTAAATCCACAAGTCTTCTCTTTTTTATCTCTAATTTGAGTTTACAATAAAATCATATTCTACTTTTCTTAAAAGCTTGTTTATCCATTGCAATTTTTACTTTTATTTTTATTATTATTTTGATTATCAGATGAACTGTTTTTAAATTTTCATATTTTGTGCTTACTCTTGCTATTTCATTTCATTATCTATTTTCGTTGTTTATACTCTAGTTGCATGTCCTCAATTTTTTTGATATTCTATTATTCTTTCTTAAAATTTTATAATGCTCACCTCATTATGTGTAAAACCAGCAGATATCTTCCAAATATAATATGATAAACCATTAAAAACATCTTATTCAAAATCTAAGTATATCTGAAATTAAATAAAAGGGAGACAATATAAGTATCTTACATTTTTTTTTATATATTTTTTTCAGTAACAATACCATTTACTTTTACAAATGTGTTGTAATTCATATACCAATATTGTGATAATCATTTCTTTTTTCAATCTTTCAATATCTACATTATTTTTTTTATGTTATTCTAAAAAATAATCCAAATCTTTATCTCAAATATTTCTCTTTTTCATTATGACTCTGACTTTCTTTCACTCTTTCTTTTATGTTCTCTCTTTCTTTCTCTCTTTCGCTCTCATTCTCTCTATATACATTAATACAAATATTTTCACAGACAAAAATATCACACATTCTCTCAGATTATATATATATATATTATTAACAATCGAAATGTAAGTGAAGATCGAATCTAACCGCAAACTACGATATCTGCTCTACAAGGCGCCATCTAGGCATTTAAACCTAGAAAAATTTATAGAGTAGGCAGATACGCACTGTTAAGATTCCACTTTATTTAAATATTCCGATCGTTAGCCCAAGTCACTAGCTCAGCGGAGACGCAGAGATAAAAATCTATATCTTAATTTATATCTTAAATATCAATAAATAAAAGCCACTGCCAGAAATTAACACATAAAAATATTTATTTACGCACATATAAAATAACATTTAAATTTTGAGGAATAAGTTTAACATTTTAGATTTTTATATTAACTTTTAATTTTACATTTAACTAAGTTTCAATGAGTTTAATATTTTATTTAGATAGTCAAGTATGAATAGACTACATAGATCTGCATTTGAAAAGAAAATATTCTTCCCTGATTTAACCTTAGGCAACAAATTTCGCAATCAACTGGCGCCAATCCATCTGATACATTCATGTATTCAATGTAGCATGATACGACAACACAAAATACTATACTGTCAGGAAAGTACATCTGATCAGTAAGTAGATTAGAGAAGACATGGTCTCTCCACCAACAGGAATGTGACATCTGTTGGCAAGTAGAACAATAAACAAAAAACTCCATAGGAATGGACTGCGGTCTTCTGCCGACTTACAAACCCATCCATAGGCAAACAGAAGGTGTGTGGCGTATATATGCAATCCTGCTCGAAGCGGATCTCATACTACATCTACTAATTACACAAATATATCCAATCCATTGAGCCAATTCAACTATGAAACGAATAACCTAAGATTATCCTCCCTTAATATAACTTTACAAAACTATATAGCCATTCACGCCTGACTTAAATTTAACATTTAGATACGTTCGCACAAATGAATTTTATAAAATTTGTTTTAAAATGTTGAGTATAGATCAGCTGCACAGATTCCATGGTCAAAAACATCCCAAATTAAACACAACCGATCAAAATACAAAGTCATCGATAAGCGTCACTTGCATAGGGAATATACAAATCCCATTAGCATTCATCGTAAGATGCTTGCAGTGATATCGTTGACATATATTCTAATCGAATGTGAAAACCACAACATTATCAACCACTAATGAATCTATGCAATGTCTATACCCAACCTTAAATTAAATCATTTAAAATTTAAACAACAAATAATTTATACAATAAGAGAAAAAAAAAATGGAAATGATTTTTATCAATCGGAAAACATATAAAATTAAACATTATTAATTTGATTTAAAAACTTACAAAAGTCAGATAAGAGTCTGTTTTTAACATTTAAGTTGGCTTGTTTATCAATTTATAAAACTTGACGAAAGTTCTTAATTGATTTTAATAATTGTTCATTTCATATAGATTATGGTAGAAGAGTCCAGGTTCCTGTTTTTAATTTCCGCGAAGCCTCCATTGGAAGATAATGTTCTGGAGATGGCAATAGCTGGTTCAAGGTATCACAGTCTTTTCCTTTTTCTTTTTTAAATAGAGAGTGTGGTATGTGCGTCCTACCACAACTCTCAAACACACAACGCTGGAACTCCAGAAAAAACTGTATTTCCCTTTTTATATTTTCCACATGGATTCAATTAACAAAATGTCACTAATCCATCACTTTCATTAGGGTCCGAGCCAAGGCTTAGTGCTTCCATCGATCAAGCTAATTTCTCTTTATTTTCTTATCTATCTTTCATCAGATCATTTTAATCATACAAGAGCCCAAGGCTAGCTTGGTTTTCGATAATTCATAAACAATCATTTCCATTTACAGATTACATTAATTAATACCTGTTTTTATTTTTAAATCTTGTACTTTTTTTTTATAAAAAAAGTACGTTCAAATACTTATTTGTTTTTTTAAAAAAAAATATTTTTAAAGTTTGGCATCTGTGCGAATGTATATACGTTTAACAAACATTTTAATTTTAGCGTTTAGTTTTTTACTTTTATTTGCGAACTTTTAAGTTTTTATTTTAAATTAATGTAACGACATATTTATATATCATTACAATATATATATTAAAAGGTGTGAAGGTTGCCTTGACAGCAGTTAGAAATATTGGTTGCTATATTTACTGTGAATGTTTAGGTGGTTACTGGTTGAAAACTAATTTTATATATATATATCATTTTTTATGAATGTGTACTTGATTAAGTAAATGTGATGTGTGTGTGAGAGAGAGGAGGTATTTTTATAAAATATCAATTTCGAAAATCATAATGATGAATATATAAATAATGAGCCTGTTTATCATCAATATTTATCTCATAAACAGGAAACCTCAACGAGATTAATATTTTTCCCCTCCCCAAAATAAATAACATGCTATGTTAAATTTTCATCATTTATATGCAGGGACACGCCAGTGAATTTAAAAGGCTCTGAAAATCATTATTTTTTTACTACCCATGAAAAACTTTGTAGTAAATGTGTAGTATGTCACCTCGCATGCTTATAATATGAGCTTGAAATTCAGATAAAATGGGTAAATTGTTTTCGAGTATGAGTTTCTAATAAAACAAGAATTTTATTATGATAGATTTAAAGCACTCAAATCCTCTAAGTTGTCTAATCATTGCTTGGTAAATGAGTATCTAACCATTCTTAACCACAGATTGAATAAAGGAGAAAAACACTGTGAGTTCATTATTCTGATGAGTAATGTTTCTTTTCTTAACTGTTCTCTTTATAAAGATTGCCAAGAAAATCTTACCCTGATGTCACCTATTTAAGAATACCTTTATCCATTTATCTATCTTACTTTCAAAAACTATAAAGCAAGTTTGAAATGAGTAAAACATTTCTCTTTATAATTTATATATGTTTATAATATTGTATTTAAAATGTGCTCATAGTACTCAAAACATATACATCTTTTAATACCCTTTGTATGCATGCATTTCCCCCCAGTAAATCAGGTAACAAATAGGTTTTTATAAAAATAACAGATTATTGGATTTTACTTAATGATAAATTTATTAACTTGCCTAACTATCTATCTACCCATCTATTTATCTATCTATTTGGTTTCTTTATATATTTATTCATAACATCCATCAATCCACTTACACATTCTCCATTCTCTATCTCATTTTTTCTTTATCTTTTTTGTTATCTTTATGTATTTATCTTTTTATTTATTTATCTAACTATTTATATAATTGTTTGTCTAATTTTTGACCTACCCTAACTTTCTACTTTTTATTTATGTCTATTTGTCTATCCATCTGTTTATCAATTTATCCATCCACCAATCAGATTAACTTGTTTATCTATATTTATCAATTGCAACAGTAAACAATGACACATTTAAATACAAAAGAGATCTTATATGGTTAATGTTTACCTTAAATTGTCAGTAGCTATTTCTATTTCAGTTGGATGCTGTAAGGTTTTTTACTTTTATTTCCATAGTATACTGAATGACACTATAGACAGTACATTTAATATCTCCAGAACCTAAAAAATGATTAACATTCAGTTTAAATATTCTTTTATTTCTATAATATGCTAAATGACATTATATCCAGTATATTTAATATTAGTACTTTAAAATATATAAAAATCATTTTAAACTCTTATTTTAAAAGGATATCCGCACTTTGTCATAATTTTTTCCATGCATTATATCCCATCATCTTATCAATTTATATATAGAATGAAACTATCAATGAAAAAATAGTTATGAATAGTTGACAAATATCACAATAAGAATTTTTTCTATATAAACTATATACTATGCCACCAATAACTGATGATCCAATATTATGCACTTCAAGTTGTTTTTCTTTTTGCATCACTCATTACACATAGTTTTAAAAGAGCTTGAGATCTCATATTGTCCTGCCTGAACTTTTTTTTGCTTAAATAATTTACATTTAAAATTTAATGACTAAGTTTATTATTTTAATACTAATTATCTTCTTGATTGTAATGTAAATCTAACAATATTCTGAACATGCCCCTCAAACTCTCTTAAATTTAACTTACTTCTATATATCTCATAAATTTGGAGTACAGTATTTTAGAAATGAATTTTCTCTTGACTATCAGAAATATTCTCATTACTGATATAATTTTTTGATAATAATATTAAATTTTTTTAATCATCATAAGCAGTTATTTCATATCACTTTAATGATATTTTCTATATTGTATAACAAAAGCGAAAGATATAAGTAATGAAATATTTTATAGAGAGATATGCACATGACATTAAACAATATTCATCAAACATAACCAAAGACATGCAAGCCAAAACATGCAATTCATGTAACATAATTACATCTTCATGTGAATATGCAGCTAGGCTATGTTAATTGCATGTTGGAAAATATAAATTGTTTTGTCACTAATACAATATTCATAATTAACTCAAATATATCAGTAAGATTCATAATGCAAGGCTACCTTAACTGTCCCTAAAAAGAAAACAGAAATGAATCTCGTGATTAACAATAAATATTTTCACTGACAATAAAAAATAAATGGTTATATTATAGTTAATATTATTTTATACTATAAATGTATGTATAACTCTGCAATTAACTTTTTAAATCATTCTGTTCAAACATCACATGACCATATTGTAACACTTAATAGAAGCTCTATTAATTATTAGATGCTGAAAGATTATGCATTATAGTCCCCATCTAATGCTTTTTCATATCTTCAGACTATTTTCTAGCTTATGACTTTCATCAGTGAATAGCCTTGGATCTGGGAACAGTGAACTTGGATCTTTGAACCCAGTGCTACTCACCAATAATGAAAAACATAAGCTAGAAACTAGTCTGGAGATATTGGATAAAGAGGAACTATATAGGGATTATAATGCCAATTTTCTAGCATCATTACTAGATTGTACTAGGTGGCACTATTGTATGGAAAAAATTGCTACCATTTTAACAGCTTGTATATACATAAGAAAAGGTGGTTATGTGATGTTTTAATGATTTATTACCAGTCCTAGCTAAAATATAATGGTGAATATGGTTAGTAGAAAAACTAAAGACACCAAATGATGTAGGTACTGAACTGTTTTCAGAACTGCATTATTGTACAAGCATAATTAACCAAAGAGATAAAAAAATGTATGCTGGAGAGCTATGTTGGATCCAGAGATTTAGGTTCATTGTTTTCAGATCCCATACTCACAGATGAAATTCATAAACTAAAAACTAGTCTGAGAATATTGGATGAGAGAGCAGTGGATTAGAGTTTATAATTCACAATTTTTTAACATTTATTGATTACTAAAGCTTGCACTAATTATATGAAAAAAATTGCTACTATTTTAAATCATTTGGCTAATATTCAACTATGGCCAATTCAAATGTCATATGCTTCTGATAATAAGAAATACATTTTTTTTTTCTTTTGAGAATATTAATCAAAATTAATTTCCATTTTTCTATGTTGTTTATAATTCAGACAAGATTATAAGGTCGTATAAATTTATAATATCTTTTTAACTTTTCCAAATTAGTAACTCAAAACATTTTTATTTCAACTCTAAATAATAAAATAATTCATTTCCCATAGCATGAACTTAAATAATCACATTCTGTGTTGTAGATATACATTCACATACATATTCATACATTAATGTTAAATGGATTTTATTTTCGTAATTAAGAAATCTATTAAATCCTAACTGATTTTTAATGCACATATAATAGTAAATCTTTTATACTGTCATATATAAGCTTATTAAAAGTACCAAACTCTCCATACAGTACTGTCACCATGTGACATCCTGGTTTATCAATAGATGCAGAAATGTTTGTGCATAAAATTTTTATCTAGTGCCTATTTATCCAACATTCTCAGACTAGTTTCTAGCTTGTGGCTTTCATCAGTAAGAAGCTTTGGATTTGAGAGCACTGCATTTAGATCTTAGGATCTAATGCAACCCTCCAGCAGACACCTTTTACCAATTTGGTTAACTATAAATCTAGAAACCCAAGATAAAACACCATAATGTTTTCAACCCAAGCTCATTTGCTTATACAGTCATATCAATCTAAACTCAGTTCAGCATCTGTACATTTTGGTGTCTTTAGTTTCCAAAAATTACAATCACCATTATTCTACAGGCAGGATAGGTATAAAACCATAAAAATATCATATGATTGCCATTTAATATGCTTACACATGCTGTTAATAACAGTACCAATTTCTTCATACAGTAGTATCACCAAATGCAAGCCTTCATAATTTAAAATCAATGCTTCTCACTGATGTAAGCCATAAGCTAGAAACCAGTCTGGGAATGTTGAATGAGTAGGAACTAGATAGGGATTTTATACACAAATATCCCTGCATCCATTGAATATGAATGCTTGCACTTGTTGGTACTACTATATGGAGTGTTTGATAGGCATGGAAAAATATTAAGTATGTTCTAATTGAATGTAAATGCTTACAAGCAGAAAAAATACAAATAATAAAGTTGTAGGCAATAAATATAAACAAAGTGATTATACAGAAAGTAGGTTCTTGGTTTTTATGCTGGGTTTGGAAAGAAATAAGGAAGATCTAGATATAAAGACCATAGAATGGACAAAAATGATGTTGTAGAAATGGGATGGAACATGATAAAGAAGAGGATGGGAAAAACTTAGAGTGGAAAATGGAAAGGTAAGGTAAGTGGCTAAATGATTTCTCTGGGCTAAGTAACTGAGAGATTCCTGACTTTGATAAAGGAGAAGCCATAATGCATTCACATACTCTTATTAACAGCATGTGCATGCATATGAAATGGTGATCATGTGACATATATATGACCTTATGTATTATATAGCAAACTTATTTTTTTAAAACTTTTATTTTTTTACATATAAAATAATACACATACATTTCAATAATATAATTTTTACTTGAAGTTTTATAAAGATGACATATATAAAATAAATTTATTACAAATACATTTTAAAATCTTTTTTTTAATATAATCAATTTTTTCTTAGCTGTGTTTAACTAATTTTGCCATAGCATTCCATTAAAATTACTTTTCTGCCCCTTAGTAAGTCTTCCTTAGTAATATGAGATTATTTTGCTCGTATTAAAATAAAATATAATAAAAAATGGTGATATAGTACAAATAATTATAAAAAGATTTTATATATATATATCAAATCACCTCAAAAATCACCTCAAAAAGTTACCTTTATTAATTAAGTGTTTTGAGATGTGGGCTCTAAATGTTTATTTCATAGAAGGCGTAGCTGAAAATTTTTTAATGTTTGAGGTAGTTTGAGACATAATATTCATTTCAGATAGCAGTATACACTGGAAATATATATATATATATATATTCTACCCAGTATAATATATATATATATATATATATATATTCTACCCAGAGGAATAGCAGACTAATAATCTACATGACATACTCCACCATCCTGATGATGATGATTATGTCCTTCAGCTAAGCTCAGTGGATTATGTATTCTAATTATATTTAATACTGAGACATGCATTAAAATAAAAGGGAACTAAAACCATGACAAATGCATATTATCATAATAGACAAATTAAGAAAAGAAGAAACTTTGCTCATTCTTATATAAAAATTTTAAATCAACCAAACTTTACCATATTAAAAATGCATCCCAAGTAGCATATATACTTTGTATATGATATAGGATACTAAAGGAATTTCTTCTATTATACCCTCTCTAAATATTTTGAAAAACAAATGTTAATCACCAAATAAAGCTTATTGCCATGACCTGATCAGAAATAATTCTTATAAATTAAGAGCTAATGTACTATTCTTATAGTATAATTAACTATAATTAATTGCTAATGCCAAAAGTAATTTGGATAATCCTAAAATAATATCTGATAATCTCAGGGTTATTTATCTAATAATTTTAAGTATTAATTGTCATATCATGATGTTGAATAAATGAATGACATCCTAGTAGACTAAAGGAGACATATACTTCTAAGTTAAGTATCCTCAACAAACAATATTTGATTTAACTAACAAATGCATAAAACAATATAATTTGGAAAAATCAAAGTCTTTATCCAGGATGACATTCGAGTATCTATAAGGAAAATGTATTTTTGTGTCATTCTAATACTTATCAACAACATAACTTAAGCTCAACTTCTGAAATAGTGTAATCTTCATTTGTAGAATAATTAAATAATATGCAGTCTTAAATGAAAATTAATTCAAAGTAAATCAAAATAACTAGTTTTATTTTAAATACAACTCCAACCTTTGAAATTGTAATTCTTATTCAACTTTGCAGTTTTAAGTTTGGATCTGTATCTTAAGAAGATTATTTAACTGATTTAAACCAAGATTTCTATAGCATAATTAATAATTTAGGATTCAATAAATCATATAGAGAGACAAAGGCTAAAATTTAATAACAATAAAACACATTTATTCACAGTTGACATTAAATTAACTTTATACAAAATTTAATAACAAAACTTTACAAAAAAGAAAGGTCATTTGCAAACATAGACACTGCTGTATAAGATTCATAAATAATAAACAAAAATAATCACCTATCCATTTGCAAATCAATTCATTATTTACAAACATTTGGGTAGTTTTGTTAACTAAAATTTGTTATTTTTGGCTAAATATCTAATTTGGCTAAACGCTATTTTATTCTATGATACACTTATTTTAAAGCAAGAATAATTTGCTATCCTGTTGACTTACTTCTAAACATAATCTTCATGCTATTCTATTGTTATAGAATAATCACTTACTCAGACTTTTAAAATATAATTTACAGTAATATCTGAGATATACTTTCACATCCAGTTGACTATTATTGATTAGCATACTAACTAATAAGTCCCTATTTACAGCATTAAAAATAAAATTAGAAACTTAACCCTTAATTGATATATGACTAAACATTTCTATCAGATTGTCATGATAATACTAATTATCATACAAGACATAGATGGCAAAACTATTATCTGACACTTCATTAACTTAATAACAATAAAATGGTAAAATGTTTCAGAAGCCATGCACACAACATTTTAGATTTTGCCCATGTCCACATAATAAATTATTTAAATCTTTAATCACCTTTCCAATCCATCGGTGAACTACTTGTGGATGGTGATGATGATAATAATACATATGTGCATCTCTTATTATGCTATTATCAAATATATTAAATTACTAAACATATTTGTTGGTTTTCTTTTAAACTTCTGGCAAGGTACAACAGTACAATACATACATTACTTTACTATACACTATGAATAGAAAAGTGTCCCTGAAATGATTATACACTTCAAATTCTAACTTATCAATGGCCATAACAATTTTTAATGCATATATTGACTTCACCTCATATGGTACAATATAAACTTGATATATTCATGGGAGAAAGACTTCTCAGAGCCACAGCTTCCCAACTCAGAAATGAGCAATGGCATAATCCAACATCTTTTCTCAGGTAAATATATGTGTGGATAATGTCATAACACATGGAAATTGGAATATAAACAAAAGAAAAATCCTACCTATGGATCTATATATGCTATCTAAGCACAAATGGCAATAATAAAATATCAAAATATAATCCTCCCATAAAAAAATATCAAACATTGGGAAGAACAACTCTCAAATCCTCTAATGTATAATATAATTAGAACACAAAGTTTATAAAGCTACATGCATCCCCCAATTATATAATGGGACTAGCATATATCCTTGCTATGGCAAGATAAAAAAAAATTAGCACTGAAAACTAGAGAAATACATTTTCTATCTCTAAACTATATACACTAAATAATGTACAAACCAACAAATAAATACAAGTCAAAGCGACTTTAAAAATATTTTAAATAGCATAATAAACATCGTAAATAATAAGAAATACACATATCTAGTTAATAGCAGCATAATATTTTTCAACTAAAGTGGACATAAATAGCAAATGCAAAATTACTAAATATAATAATAATAAATATTTTATCATATTAATAGCCTCATAATAAAATTATTATATTGTAATAGTTGAAATTTTTATGAACTTATGATAAACCAGATATTGTCTATTTACCGATAAATAGATAAATTGTATATTAATAAAATATTATTTGCAAATGCAAAGAAATCGGTTTCTTTACCTGGACTTGTACATCATATATAATTTATTTTAAGTAAAAATAAAAAAATTTACTAATTTCACTTTAACCAACATGAGAATAAAATGTATAAATTTTATCATATAATTGTAAAAAAACACTTTTGCATAATATTAATATAAAATTTAAAAAAAATAATAAAATTATTTTTTTTTAAAACACCCATAGTTCTTTCTCAAAGTTCCTCCATGGTGAGCTACTTGATGTGGGAAACAATGTTCTTTGGATGATAAATCATTTTTACAAGCAATGCATCCATAATTTGTTACATTTTCAAATAATACAAGCACACATGATCTTCCAGGGACAAATAGTACACAAAATTGCAACACTTAAAGAATTACTGTGCCAAATTTGAATCCATTTTCATTCACTTATATGTTTGTTTCACTCAGTTCATTATAGCTTAATTTATTATTTTTATTCCAGCAACAGATATATTATTTGGGATATTTTCTTTAATATTTTTTATGGATATATTTTGAAAATTAACATTTCATTTATTTTAGAAAGAGCATTTCATATTATTATTTAAGTTATTATTTTATTAATTCAAAGATAGAACTAAGGATAATAATTAATAAATTACTTTTCATTCCAGAATAAGCAGTTTGAATGATTGTCACATTCCATAATGTATTTAAAATTAGACGTTTTTACCCCCTTCTATTTACTATTATTGTTCATTTGAAGTAATATCTTTTTAAAGATTTTGTATCAATGCATCAACTCATTCCCCATTAAAATATTCTCTTGGAAACATTAATATAATTAATTTCTCAGAGATTACATGGAATAAAGTTCATTTCATTTTTGTGAAATAAGTAAGTCAGCATTTAATAACATTATAAAAAGAATGATAAAAAAATTATTATTATTCTAGTTATCAAGAGTTAATCATTTCTGAATTAGATAAAGTTAATTTCTGTTGAAGCATTTCTTTCTTTAATTTTAACTTATATTTTAAAAGTCTTCCAATGATGAATTGCAATATTATTTCACTAACAATAAAGAATAAACAATGGAAATGTTTCAGTACAGAGTTTGTTATATAGTTGTCAAAAGATAATGAAAAACATATTACCTTTACTTTCTTTAGGTATCAGTTCATGCACAGTTGATTATAATTACTCAATAGAGAACATTAGTTGTTCTTAGACATTTTGCTACATTTCTTTGAAAGATTCCTGATTAGACTAAAGCATGAAAAACTTTAATACCTTTTTGTTTTCTAATTGCACATAATTACTTAACAAGTAATAAGAGATTATAAAAAAATTATCACTATTAATTTACAATAAAAATTGAAACTAAACTTTAATGCCTTCTTGTTGAAGATTCTTTGAATAAAACAAAGAGGAAAAACATGAAGAAAGAGAAGAGCTGAGCTCAAATACACACTAAAACCCTCTATTTATACCTTCTCTATTTTTATGGGCATTTTAATTACCCCACCTTTATTTCTGACCTCTAGCATTAATTATTTTTACTATAACCAGGAACTAAATAAAAAATTACACACCATCTATTTCCAGATATTGCATGATAATTTAAAAATTTCCATTAGTTTTTAATTGACCTTTACTTTTAAACTTATTTCATAATAATAAAACAATAAAATAAATAATACAATTATTACTTTTAAATTATCTTTCTAAATTATCACTTTTATTTCTTAAAAGCTCTTAAATTCATTTATTTTAAACACTTTTGATACTAAATTAACCATAAATATTATTAAATAAATAAACTCAAATTTAATTCACTTATAATAAATAATATTTAATAAACCAACATGCATGCATACCAATTCATACACACACATCCGGAACTTACTTTCTATCAATTTAAATTTAAGCTGTTTAATAGCTAACCTGAGCATTTGTAACTAACTTCAATATTTTTTTGAATAAACTAACTTTATTTAATTATTTTGAGCCTTAATAATACAATAATCTTTATGTCACTAAAATTTTATACTAAGTATTTATAGTTATTTGAATAGACTAATTAAATCAAATAAGCAAAACGTGGATAGTATAATTTACACATATATTTATATCACAATAAATTTTATCATGTTTTATTTCTCTCTTATTTTTTTTAAATAGCATAAACAATTAAGTAAAGCATTCAAATAGTACCATGTGCCAAGCTTAGGGTCACAATATATAACAAAATTAAACTTATAAAAGAGAAAGTTGAAAACAAATTATAGTTGTAATATATATATATATATATAGTTAAATCTTTAAATGATTGGGTTTTTTGTGAAAATTATAAGTCTATAGTAAAAAAATCTATAAATACATAACATATAGTTTTTTATTGCATAGCATTTTGTGTATAAATTTCCAGGCAACTTTAAAATGGCAATATAAATCATCTCTGAATTTGGAAATATTTTAAATATTGGCCACCACAATTTTAGTTTCCTTATGAAATATCCGAAATACAAAAACAATTTACAGCATTATTAATTTTCTTACTTTAATGAATTTTTTTAATTGATTCAAGGATAATTAATAATAAATGAGCATGAAGCATGGAAATAAAAAATCAGGATACTATTTTAGAATCAAAGCAAATAATACAAGAAAGAGAGACCTTAGAGGTTTTAACTTATTTACATGTGGCTTTATTTTTATTTATCATATACTTTAATTAGCATTGATTTTTTTTTCTGATGCTTCATAATGGCTCAAATATGAGTTTTTCTCCTAGCTATCTCTGTTTTAGAGTGAAATTTAGAAAAAGCAGTCTAATATATTTGAACACAGTCAGACTACCACCAAAAGTTGGAAATTAGTGATTCAATAAGCAGCAATTCTTTAGTCTTTATATAACCAAGAAATAATACATTTGAGAATATAATATGACTTGCATCTTTTTCATTATGTTTTATGAAAATTAAAAAAATATGTTTAGATTATCTTTCACCTCTACATACCAATATAATTTTAAATATAATAAATTAATTAGAGAGATTGACTTAAAAAAACACACAAATCAAATAATAATAAAAATATTATTTTACAGCTTTCAATTGCAAAACAATCTTTATTTAGTCAATAAAATAAAATATAAATTATCAAAAGGATGCTTTTAGAATGTAATTTAAGTTTTTCTATTAATTAATTTTGGAAATTCAAACTTTTTATTGAATAAATTAATAGTGAAAAATTTTACTTTCACAAACATTCAGTCATGCACAAACAAATAATTCAATGCATCGCTGTATGTAATACTTGAACCTTAAATTATTATTAAGTTTAATTAAAAATTATATTTTGACTAAATAAGCTACAATCTCAATTTCCCCCTTCCTTACCAACATTATATTACATTACTCCAAACTCTTTTATTTACCTAACTTTTATAAATCATTAAGTTCCTCTAAATATACATCACTTACATATATAGTCAGTCCCCTAGTTACAAACCCTTGAGTTGTAAGTATTTCACTATTACATAATTGCTTTTGAACTTTATATTTTTATCTATGCACATACTTTCATGTATAATTAGTGCTTTATACTATAGAAAGAAATAAGTATTCAAAATTGCACAGTATTTTCGTACTTTAATAATTAAAAAATTCCTTTTAGTAATTAATGCTACAAATTTACGGTGTCTGATAAAAAACAATATTTACATACATTTGTAATTGAATTTTTTCTAAAGAAAGATAAACTTTAGAAGTTAGAAAATAATTAAAAGTATATTTCAAGAACAATAAGAACTTATATAAAATATAGTAAATCTTCCCATCTCTCTGTCATTAATTACTTTTATTTTTAGCCCTGTCACAGACTCTCTTGAACAGGATCACCTTGATTAGTTCTTATTTTTAAAAGTACGTAGTTTGTGCATGATTACATTTTATATACACTGTATATATTTCTGTTTTGGTGAATTTTTTTTATTCTTATTAATTAAAAACATGAGTGAGAAACAAAAAAAAAACAGCAGTGTTGATACAACTAAAAAGAAATCAAGGTCTCATAAAACCCAAATGGTCAAGACAAAAATGGATATAATTAATGTTTTGAAAATAGTGAATCTTTTGCTTAAATCACATGTTCATGTAATTTAAACCAATCAACAATATATAAAATTACATTCAAATATCAGCCTTTTAAGCTAATTGTGCAAGCACTTTTTGCGAGTGTTAATAATAAATGAATACTTTCCTTTCCAATACAAGATATAGTATTTATGCAGGAATAAAATGAATCCACTTATTCCTACAACTCAAATGCTTCAGATTTTCTCATATATAAGCATTTGAGTTGTAGGAATAAGTGGATTCATTTTATTTCTGCAAAAATACTATATCTTGTATTGGAAAGGAAAGTATTCATTTATTATTAACACTCACAAAAAGCGCTTGCACAATTAGCTTGAAAGGCTGATATTTGAATGTAATACAATTGTAGGCACAGCGCTATATAAAAATAAATGCTTATTTAAATATATAAAATTGTAAAAAACAAGAACAAAATTAAGTAATATATTAAAAATTGTGGGAATATTTCTTCAAAAATTGTTTCCAAAGACATGGCAGAGTAATAGATGAAATGAAAAAATCTTTGGCTTTATGGATTGAAGATCAACATCAAAAAGGCATCCCAGTAAGCTAAGGCTTTTAGTTTGCATAAAGATTGGAAGAAAAAAGTAAAAAAAGACTCTGCTGTTGAATTTGTTGCAAGTAATGCCACTGATGAAGATATTGATGAGTTAATGCAATCTCACTCAGAACCTCTGTCAAATGAAGACTTGATTAAACTACAAGAGATGGATGAAGTACAAAATGAAGAAAAACCTGATTATGCATCTTGACAAAATTTTGACCATCATGGAAGAATGTGATCCCTATGGAGAGCATATATCTCATGTAAAAAGAGTAATAAAAAATACAAAATGTTACAAAATTCTTTATCAAGAGAAGAAAAAGAATACAATTCAATTAATTCTTGATAAATTTGTAAACAAAACACCAGATACTAATCAATAAAAAATAAATATTATATTTTATTTTTATTTTCAAATGCCTTTATTTGTGCCTCAAGACAATTCAAGAGGCATAAGTTTGGATATTACAATGCAATTATTGTTACAAAAAAATATAGGGAGTGTTGGTGCATGTCAAGCACATCCGCACCTATACAATTGATTCCGTGCATATGATTTTTAAACATTCAAGTATAAACGTATGGATAGGTGAGCAGGGTTTTTATGGTTCCAGATGTGCAGTGACACAAAATTCACCTGCACCTCCAGACTCACACACATAAACCCAACTTCTTACGCTTAAATTGATGTTTTTTTTTACATACCTCTACTTTCAAACAATTTCAACTTCCAAACAAACATTAGGAATTAATTAAGCTCATAACTAGGGGACTGCTTGTATATATATATATATATATATGTCAGACTTATTGTCTTTATTATATATTTCTATTTATTCATTCATTTATATATCTATCTATCTATCTATCTGTTGATTTCTGTATTTCTATAATCATATGGTTTGTTATTCAGAAATAATGTTTAAACATCATAGATGAAAAAGTTTTACTCATTAACCAAAATTATTTCTTTTTTACTTTTTCCAACTGGAAATTGTTCTAGTAAGCTTTACCTCTCCTATCTGTGATTTAACTACTACAAAATAATCTCGGAACTAATACCCAGTATGAAAACTAATAGTAAATTATAGTCAGTTGTGTGTGATGTTTGTGCACCAATGTAACGGACTGAGCATTAACAATTCTATTCATTTAATCAAAGTAAGATTTACTTTTTGCTTCAACCAGAATCGATCTAGAAAATTCTACCTGTTGAGCATCTCCCACCATCACAACAAATACAGTATTCTGGATATTTTAATATATTCCTTTTCTTTCTATTTTATACGCATAGTATATAGTAATAATTATTGAATTTGCCTTTACAACAATAATTTTTCACTAATAGTTTAATATTTGTTTAAAAATATTATTGTAATCGAATTATTTTATTTTTATTATAAATGCTTTATATAATAAGTCATATATTAAAAAATCTATCACTTAACTACAAGAAAGTTTTTATTCTTATTATTTTTACTCGGTTAAGTAAAAGATAAACTAATCAATTCGCTAATCAAATTACTTAATTAGACATACATTAATGTGATTTTTAGAAAGTTACAGGGTTTTTTCTCTATTATTTTAAGTTAATTATTGATTGAATATGATAATTAAATATTAAACTATTAGTTAGAAAAAATATTTTCGCAGACAAATATAGCTTAATCATTTGTCTAGTTTTTCCAATAAAAATTAAAAAAAGAAAAAAACCGCCAATCTAACTTCAACTGTTTACTAAGTTGCTTTTTTTTAATCTTGTAAAAGTTCACTAAAACATTAAACGACATAGTAATCTTCTTAACGGAACATCCAGTTTATTGATAGAGATGATAACTAATAATGCTCTTCTAATAGTCAAGACTATTTTTAGGTAGATTAACTTATGAAAGGTGCCGCTTCTCCGACTGAGTACACTCACTATTTTTTTAAATAATTTTTTTGAAGATTAACTTAAATTCAATATTAAATAAGTAAAACATTTTTTAAAAAAAAATCAGGTTTTAGATGTGTACATACATGTATTTGTTTAGATATATATGTAAGTTTCGTAATTTACAATTATTATGTGTGTACGTTAAAGTTAACACCAATTATATATATAGCATAATATACAAATTAAACATGAAATCAAATTGAAACATCTATAACCAACTAGTTCATGAAATTAACATTTTAAAATGATAACGTCATTTTACATTAATGTATTGTTTGAGAGAGATAAAGGTTGTACCATGTAAAAACGATAAAAAGAATATGAAAATTAAATTGATTTAAAAATTTAAACTTTTTAAATTTTTTGAAATATTTTTTAATTTTATATTTGTGTTTTATATATTCGAGTAAGTAGAGCTGATATAACAAAAGATTTTAAAATATCTTCTGTAGATGAAACTTATTTAAATTTTAAAAGAGGGTTTATATATATCTAAATAAAAACAAATATTTAGATTGCCAATTTCAGGACAAAGTCCTCTTCACTGCTCCTTTAAAAAGAAAAGACATCTAAGAAGCTAATACTCACCTGGATGGTCAAATATAAGATTTTATAAATGTTCTATCTTGTTTAATTTTCTAACGAAAAATAATTAAAAATATTCATTTACTAATCAATAACTGGATGGTTACTTATATTTGGATATGAGTTGCCTGCCTGGGGAAAAAAAAATCTAAGCTCATTTGGAACATGAAAATTTTTTTTAGTTTCATCTGGATGCAAATCTCATCTTGCATACATGGGAAGCTTATGTTTTAAACACTAAACTATGAGATGTGTATATATATAAATAGTAAGCCAAATTAATATACCGAGTAATTCTTAAGAGCACTTTACATAAGTTTTTTTTAAAGGAATTAGTGAGAAATATGAAATCAAAGTTGTTATAAAGTTAGTTATGAATTTTCCCAGATGTATGATGTAATAAATATGATTTCTATAATTTTGTTTTGTGTGTGTGTGTAAAAAATTTTCAATGTTCTTACAAATCATACATTATTTAAATTACTATGCACATTACCATCGATTTTGTATTATATATATATTTGTATATACATATAAATGTAATGAAAATTGTCCGTCTACTAATCTAGATAAAATTCTAACTATAACATAACCAAGCAACGACCAATTAAAACTGATAATGCAAATTGGAATCATGTGATTTACTAATAACAATATTATTTGTCTGAATTATATTAAAACAAAAATGAATTACTTTTAATTTAATATTGTCACTGGTTATAAAAGTAGTAAATTGCACATATTTTGCTACTTTTATAACAGAATATTAAGCTGAAAATGATCTGTTTTAGTTTAATTTAATTCAAACAAACACTATTGTTATTACTAGTTGACAATATTAATTTGCAATGCCAGTTTTGATTTGATTGCTGTCTGACTACCTCAATTATAACTTTATTTTGATTATTACATAGTCAGTTCCCATTATGCTCAATGCTGACATCTATAAGTCCATGGATAACTTTGATTATCTATATGTGAAGGTGGAATATATATATAACTGAATTGAGAGAATACATTTTATATAGAGAGATATATGGATCTGGTGATAATGATTAAAAGCATGCATTAGGTTGGACAATCATTTTTATGTAATGAGAATGGAATGTACAATGACTAATGCATTTATATGCATAACTGACTCATATTGGTGTATCAGTTTTAGGTAACAGAATGATGAGAGATCTAGATATGTAAATCAAATATTGGTCTGATAATGACTTTTGAGTCTATCACCTATAAATAATGATACATTAGTGTATCATTTTTTTTATAAGAATAAATTTAATTTTAATATTATTTGCTTCCTCTAGTTCTTGACAGAATCCAAAGTTGGCCTTCATCTAGACAGATATTAAATAATACCAATTTTATATAATAATGGATCTGAAAAGTTATATAGTGACTATATGCCTATATTATTAAATACTGATATTACTATGGATTTGGATACTGGGAATTGATCAACACTGAATCTCACAGATATAATTATTTTAATTTTGTTTGTATTATGGTGAGAATAATGGTAATGTATGCTTATACATCATGATATAATCCATATATTATATGTTTAATTCAATGTTGGTATATCAAAGTTCATAACAAGCCAACTTGATTTATATTTATGAAATAACTTTGACTATTCCCCAATTAGTGCCCTCATTTAGTTCCTAAATGGACAAATTTTGCTATTTGATGATTCACTTCCAGGTCCACTCTCCAAGTCTTATTCTCCCAGTTTCCTAACACAGGATTTAAACATTTAGTTTATATTTAATAGCCAGTAATCATGTTCAACAGCATGCAGATATTGACTTAGAATGTATATGCAAGAATGAAGAACTTATCATGACCACATTAATATTATAATAATATTTAATAGCAAAAAAAAAGATTTACCCTAGTTTGATTCTCTATGGAAAGCAAAAGGTTAAATAACATATCACATGTACAGTTACACACACACATATATATATATATATATCACATTTAAAATCAAATATTATCAATTCAAATATGCCTTATACTGTATATATCAAAAAAACAATGTTGTAATTAAAAAGGAATTGTAATTAAAAATAATACGACACAATGACTGATTCAACTTAATTTTTTATAATACAATTATATATTTGCATATCTTTGAGTATCACCTACATTTAGTACTTCAAATTATTAAAATTAAACAACTGAGAGTAAACAAATATAAAATCAATTGTTCATGTTTCATATATACATAATATACGTTACTAAGAATATTATATAAGATTTTTTTTATCTACAGCTTGAATGTCGTGTCCATCTTCCTATACCAAGATTTTGCATTTTTAATTAAAAGTAAGCGAGTCATTTCGCGGTAGAATATATTTTATTGCTTTCTTAATAGTTCTTTATTAAGATGTATTTTATTTTTTTCAGATTATTTTTTTTAATATGTATTTTATTTCAAATTATTTCTTCTTTAAGATTTATTTTATTTCTTTCAGATTACTTCTTTTTTAAGATATATATTAATTCTTATATATTCAGCAGATAGGTTACTTCTTAAAATTGCAAAGCATTTACAAGTAATTCTAAAAAACTCTCACTGAGAGATTACTCACTCAGGGAAAGGTCATGCAATTCCTAAAAAATGCATCAACCAGCCTGGTAAATAAATTTAGCTGTCGTCATGTAAAAACGATTTTATTGGAAAAACAATTATATTAACTTTAGTTACTTTTTAATGACTCCCATTTTTTTGCTGTATAATAGCTTAAAGTTTATTTTAATGTATAATATAATACCTTTCTTTTACCAGTTATGCTTAAAGTAATAACAATTGACCCTGATTTACCATTTTTAGACTGCAAGTTAAACTTAAAAATAAAACTGAAAAACTTTTAAAATACTCTTTTAAAATTTGCATCATTTCTATTTTTTTAAATTTCTGCAAATTTAATTACCAAATACCTGTCTCTCATCATCATTGTTCTCATTTTCAATTAACATTGATTCATTACAAAATGGAAATCTTTCCGTGTGTAATCCAGTTACTTCCAATTAACATACCAGCAATATTTTTTTATTTCATTCATCCATCTGTAGTCTGTACATCTTTTACAGTTTCTTGAAATCCAATTTAAAACTTCAATGTCTATCCCAGATCCATTTTAAGCTCTTGTTTTAATGATACCAATGATACTTATTTGTTCTCTCAACTCTTTTTGTTATGACTAATATATATTCTTCCATACTTTGCTGAGTAAGCTGAACTTTCTGTATTGCTCTTTTATTAAGTACCCATATCTTAAATCCATAAATAAAAACTTGTAAACCCGTCTATTAAAAATCTTTCTTTTCAAACACATAAGAATATTTTCTTTTAATATTATTTTTATCAAAAACACTCCATCCAAGTTTAATTTTATGATTGATTTGGGATATATTATGTTTCTATCTATGTTAGTATTCTGGTCAACGTATTTCTAGTTGCTAACTTTTTCTAAAGTATAATTATCAATCTTTATTATCTTCTGAAAATATTCATCGAACGTTTCTTTAATAACTCTTGCAACTTATATGAAGTTCAAAAATAGTCATACCGTTATGTTTATGTGTAAATTAAAATACATGCACATATAAAGCTAGAAAACAGTTATAAACAATTGTCATATATATATATGCGTGTATGTTGAAATACATACACAATTAAAGTTATAAAAATAAGTAATAAATTTAAGTAAAATTAAAACTTATTGAAGCAATAGATAAAAGAATTAGTTTTATTAAATGATTAATAGTAAACCCAGGAAACAACGTTATTTAAATTCTTCTAAAGCAAAAGAGATAACAGAATTCTATGAAAAAATAATCGAAGACTAATTAAATAATAATTAAAAAAAGTTTTATTAGTAATTGGATGCATCTACGTATAAAAAAATATTAAACAATGTCGGCAGGATCAAAGTGGCTCAACCAATTAGAACGGAGTTCTAATAATTAATTATAAGTGAAGAATTGGTCTGCAGGGGAACCAAAAAGATACTTGCTCGTGTAAACTATATGCATGCAGATATAGTTGCAACAAACGTCATTGGGTGTTGGCTTAGATAGCTTCCACTGCAGAAAGACTTGCCTTAGGACATGTCTAGGGAGTTGAACAGGTTGCACTGGCCTTTATTATTATTTTAATTTGTCTTCGGGTCTGTAAGTACTATGTATATATAATATTAATATTTTATTTGTGTATTAAACTATAATCACAAATTGCACAGTAGTATTATTTTTAACAGGTGAAATTTATATAAGCCTATATCTATTTGGTAACATGGGGATTGCTCCCAGATATAACAATTGGTGCAGTTGACACAAATTCTAAATAATAATCTTTATTTTTACTCTCTTAGCTTATCATTTTAATCCACAGAATATTTTTTTGTAAAATTACAGTGAAAAGTTTGCAATATAGAATTACTCTGTTCTACACTATTCTCAATATTAATTTTCTTAATATTACCATGTAATCTAATTGTTTCTGTTGCATCTAATAGTTATGCTTAAGAATAATATAATAAACTGCATTCATATTTTGATAATCTAATGCTTTAATGACCATAGAAATGCTTATATAATCAAATGTCTTTATGTAATCAACAAATATGAAGCAAAATGCCAATTCATATTCATTGGACTTTTCTGTAACTTCTCTCAATCCATAAATGTGATTTTAAATCCAGCCTGTTTCTTGAGTTGCTTAGAATCCAAAGCTTTGTAGAGACAACTTGTAATTAATTTAGTAAATTTAAGTATAAAACTGATAACAATCTGATAGGCCTCTAATTTTAATCATCTTTATCACCATTTTTAAATATCAATATTACAAACTATATTCTTCTAATTATCTAGCATATCTTTATCTTTTAGACATTTGCTTTATAACTTTTCAAAATTGTTTCTATAATTTCATCTGCTTCTTTATAATATCAAATATAATTTCAAAATTTCCTCAAACTTATCATCTCTTTATAGATTTGATTGCATACATCCCTGTATTTAAAATGCTGAATAATTCATATGTAATAACTTTAAGAGATACTTTGGTTTTTTTTTGCTTTATAAAACTTTTCCACAAATTTCTTGAAGTCATCTCTTTTTTTTTTTTAGTAATAATTCTATTTTTTTCTCATTACAGAAATAACTGTTCTTCCAATGCTAAAATATTGTAATATGTGTTTGAGACTCCTATTTTCTTTTACAGTTCCTTGCAATATGCAATTATATTTTTTATATTATCATTAATTCTTTCATATCACTTTACAAATCCTAGATATTCAATTTTTTTTTAATAAATCATTTTAAAAATTTTTCATATTCCTTTTTTTTCTTCTTTATATACTTTTTGTCTCAATATACAATTTACTAGTAAATTGTTGTTTTTTGTTGTTTTTTATTAGGTATCTTTCTGGAAGTTTTCAATCGAGTATCACTTAACTTATTGATTTCAGTCAAATCTGAAACATATTTCAAAATCTATTAATATTTTAAAACAATTTGTGAATACATACTGACATTTAAACAATTTTTATGTCTCTAGTGTTGTATTAACATGTATCTTGCATTCATTAACTTATAATCACTTTTTGTGTTGAATCTATTAAGAACATTGTAATCTTGAGAGACAGGTTTGCTGTTTTTTTTTTCTCATGTGTCATAGCATCAGCTGGGAAGTGAACCAGCTAACCCAGGATAACTACTTATAAAGCACTTGACCACCAATGCTTGACACATATTTGCTGTTAGTCAAAATAAAATCCAATTCTGCAATATCTTTATATGGGTGCATCTATATCCACTTCCATTTAATATTTTTCTTTCCAAAAAAAATCATAATATATATTTTTATTTTTTAAAAAAAGTCCACAAGTCTATGGCCTCTCTAATTAGTACTGTCATGCCCAAGTTTACCCACAACACTTTCATTTTTCAAATCTTCATCAATTCTAGCATTAAAGTCTGTATTGCAATTTTAAAATATTGTTCAGTCTGATCAAAAGTTGTTTGTATAGACAATATAAAATCCTCTATTTCTTCATGATAATGAAAATTTGATGATGCATAAATATGAATTCTCTGCATTTGATATCTTTTGTTAATTTGAATAACTAATCTTTTGATTATTTTTTATTTATAAAGAATCTCATTCCACTTTTGCTTCCAATTTTATGCATTTCTAATAAAAATCATGCCTATTTTTTAATCAATTGACTTTTCCCTTATTTTCTAACTCCAAAATGTCAAACAATGCCCATTTAATATTAAACAGTTCTTCCAATATGTGCAATCATTCTTCACATGAAAGTGTTTGCAGTTATTAAACAATTCAAAACAAAACAACACTCTCCATATAGTAGTGCCATCTTGTGCTAACAAGAGCAATCAATGGATGCCAGAAGGCTTGTGCATAAAATCCCTATCTAGTGCCTACTCATCCAATATCCCCAGACTAGTTTCTGGCTTGTGGCCTTCATCAGTGAGGAGCCTTGGATCTGAGAGCACTGCACCTAGATCTTAGGATCTAATGCAACCCTCCAGCACCCACCTTTTAACTCTATTTAACTACAAAACTATGAGAATGAAATTGAAAACACTATTAATATTTTCAATCCAAGCTCAATGGCTTATATAGTTATATGGGATGGAACTCAATTCAGTACCCATACATTTTGGTGTCTTTGGCTCTTTAACAACCATAGCCACCATTATCCTATTAGGTGCAGTGCTCTCAGATCCAAGGCTCCTCACTGATGAAGGCCACAAGCCAGAAACTAGTCTGGGGATATTGGATGAGTAGGCACTAGATAGGGATTTTATGCACAAGCCTTCTGGCATCCATTGATTGCTCTTGTTAGCACAAGATGGCACTACTATATGGAGAGGGTTGTTTTGTTTTGAATTGTTTAATAACAATTATTGTGCTAGTATAAGATAGTGATCATGTGATGTTTGCAGTTGTAAGTACCTAAATAAAAGGTTTTCATTGAATGGCAGCCTTTGTCCACATAGAAGTAATGCTTAACATCCTCCACATTTGACCCTCAACCATTGCCTTGGATGATGACTTTATAGTCTCCTGAAATTAAGGGTCATAATTAATTTTGTCTTTCTTGATTACAAATATTTATTTAAAAAACGTCATTCACACATATATTTATTCTTCCTTTAGGAAAGCTAATATTTTATTTAAAAAAAAACAACAAAGCAGTTGAAAGAAAGACCATGGTATTTCTTGATCTGAAACCTTAGAAGTAAAAAAGTGATAACCTCACCATGCTGGCTGATGTATGTTAGAGCAAACCATCCATATGAGTAATCACACAATAACAACATAAATGACAAGAACATATAGAATAGACATTATGGATTTGTCCTTCTCGGTTTCTTTAAGGTCCCAAAGTGGAATCAATGAGTCTTCTTTTAGTAACAGCAAATTTCTGTATCTAAAACTAATTTAATATTTTGTTTACTAATTCGATAATGTTTTACGAGAACTATTTTTCTTTTTTAGGAAATAAATATGACTCATAATAGAGTGACTTTTATTATTTAATTTTGACGATATTTCTGATGTAAATGATCTTAACTAATATATATTTTTTAATTTTCAGGTTCAAATCCTGAATATATATGTAATAAAAATATATACGAATTTTAAAATATCATTTATAAACTATGGATTAAATTATTAGACTTTTTACAAAAGAGAAACACACTTTAAAGAGAGATTATAAAAGAAATATTTCCAAACTAAGAAAAAAGCAATCTTTTTTTTGTATTTTCCATATTACTAAAATAAAATATAAATTTATTTTCTTAATTAAATTTTAACTGACTATTTAAATTATTAGTAAAATGTGACTAAAAAATATTACACTTATTTAAAATTATTTGGCGTGTATATAGTTAAATATTACATCATAACTAATATATACACACTCTTCCTTTTTTTAAATTATTAGATTAGGACTTATTTTACTAATTATGCTGTAAAATATATATGATTTTTTAATTATTTTTTATCAATTAAATACCCCTTAAATAACTACAACGATGTTATACAGTAATTAAATATATATAAAGTATAACTTTAAAAATTTTATCCACTGAGAAGTGCTTTGGACTAGTTGACAAAGACTACTAGGATAGTCGAAAGCGCTCCTAAGTGGATAAAATTTTTAAAGTTATACTTTACGTACATCTAATTACTGTATTTATAAATATTCAATTATAAAATAAGATATATTGGTTTGAAGAAATACAGACATTGAATTATAATATTATTACATATATATATATCAATGGAATTTAATACGAGAAATAAAACTGGATTATCAAAGAATGGAGAAAGGTAACTTAAAGTTATTGACTTAAAATGTAGATTGCAGTTTTTATATAACTTTAAAAGGTTAAAAATATATCCGAATTGCTGTCAAATAAAAGTTAATAGTTCTTGCAAGTTGTCCATGAATATGATATGTTACATGAAAATAATTATATTATGAAATATAATCTCCATGTGATATTTGATAAAAGGCGATATTTAAAAATTTTAAATCATTTAATTGACTTGAATAACTGAGATGATTGGTTTAATTTTAAAAGTAACTGTCAAGTATCATTTAATCAATATTATGAAAAAATATGTATGAAATTTGATAGAAAAATTAACTTTTTGTATTATAAGGGCTTTAAAAGTCAGTCTCAAAAAAATAATTACATTAATTTATCAAATGTGGATCTTGATTTTCAACAAAAACATATATTAAATCTTGGTGCAAAATATGTTTGTAGTCATTGGGAAGAGAGTGATCTAGAATTGAAATCTTCAGTAAAAAATTCCTTAAGCATAATTAAATATGATTTAAAAGTAAAAAAAGTTAAGGAAAAAAAGTTTAATTATAAAATTAATTATGATTGGGTACTTGTGTACTAAACTTGCAATAAAGAGAAGATAGGAGGCCTTTTCACATCCGTATCAATATGCTGTTATCTTTTGAATGTTATTTTGACAACCATTTACAAAGTTATCAAACATTCAAAGTTATCGATGCATTGATATGAATGTGGAAAATCCTCCTATCTTTTCTTTGTTGCAGGAATAGAACACAATAGTTTTAAAAAAGGATCAAAAAGTAAATATTGCAAATCTTTGACACTTAATTCAATCAATTACAAAAAACATGTAGAAATATTTTTTTTAAAAAACACATATGGGTAGATTTTTCACAAGCTTTACAAAGTTATTAACAGAACAACATTTTTGATCTATCTTAAAAACTAAATGGCCCCTGAAAATAGATTGAATTCAAAGTATCAAATAAAAATTACCAAATGTTATGCAACAGATGCATAAAACAATCACTAAATTATTATAATTTTATTAAATAATATTTACAACAATCATTTACAAAGTTATCAAACATTATAAAGTTACAAAAACATAAAGTATACATATATGTGCTGCTTACACTGTAATAAATAACAGTAATTAATCGTTTTCAAACCAAAAAAAAAAAAAGAATTTTTATTTGATCACAGAAAATTGACACAAATCTTCCCTCCAAAATGAATGCCTGTTGAGATTTTGCAAAAATAAATATGATGTACACCCGGGTCTCGTTTTATGCAGATTTATTTAATGCGATTTTGAAGTTATGTGATTCATGTTTCTTCTTAATATCTTTGTATGCGATTTTCTTTTGTGTGATAAAAATTATTAGATCAGAAGTTGAGCTTCAATAATGTGCTATTACTTTAAATATTATAAATTTTGCACACTCATGTCATATTTAAAGTAATAGAGCATTATCAGAGTTAGACTTCCATCTAATAATTTCAATATTTTCAGCACTTTATTATAGTACTATAATAGATTTTATGCAATAAAGAAGTTCATAAGTTACTTAAAATCAGAATTTCCCCATTTTCCATACACACATTAAATTTTACAAGATTATAATGTAAATCTGTTCAAACATTATAGATGAAAAATAGTATTATGATGCTGTTTTTGCATTTTAAATCACGTTCTATTTTTGCTTTTTAAAAAAAGAGTACGTAATCAATTAATCATTTAGTGTCCACAAGTAATAAATGTTTCGGAAAAAAAAGTAATAAATTTTACAAGACTATAATGTAAATCTGTTCAAACATTATAGATGAAAAATACTATGTATATTATTGTTTTTGCATTTTAAATCATGTTCTATATTTGCTTTTTATAAAAAGCGTATGTAATCAATTAATCATTTAGTGTCCGCAAGTATATTTTCAAAAGGTGAGTAACAGTGGTGGGCATAATTACATTTGACAATTAAAATCTGATTTTTAATTGTAATTAACAATTTAAAAATTATGTAACATGATCTGAAATTAAGATGATGAAATTTGATTTTTAAACGGAATTGAAAATGAAAGACAAAAATAAGAATTTAATTTTTAATTGTTTTAATTAAATTTTGCCCATCAGTGGTGAGTCAGTGTCTTTTTATTATCATAAGTTTAAGTTCTTATTTTTATTTTAAACTTTTACTTTACTCTACCGGAGAAAAAAAACACCCAACAAAATGAATTTCTTTGTAAACAAAAATTTCAATTTTAGATCGCTTAGCAAAATGGGAAGGATCAACAGTGATTGGAAATCATTTTAGTTGTATTTCCTCTTGACTTCATTTAAGGAGAAGCTACAGTACCTCACATAACATCATGATGAATCTGATGTCTCAAATAGCGATAATAATAAAATACCGTACATGTATGAAAAAAATGTAAATTACGCATAAAAATATATTGTTTTGAATAGCATAAAAATATATTGTTTTGAATAAAATTAAATACTGTAGTTAATAAAAAAGTTAAAAAAGTTTGTCTTGTATCAATTTTTTTCAAATTTAAAATTTTTTATTAGTCATATTTTATTTATTTTTTTTTTATGCGAATTTTAAAGTAATTTTACGTTGTTGCTTTGCTTTTATGCAATTTTTGGAAAATTGGAGTATGTATCCCCCATTTTTCAATGTAAGTCGATTTTTGTGCGATTTTTTTTTGTGCGCATTTTCTGAGGAACCTATCTACCACATAAAATGAGACCCAGGTGTATTTAATTAGTTTTTTTTTAAAAAAAAAAACAAAACAAAACAAAGAATTCAGATCAATAAATAAATAGAAATGATCAAAATTTTCTTACCGCTTTTTAAGCACAGAAACCAAAATTTTCAGAAATCTGTCCTTCTTTGGTAAATATACAAAAAGTAATAATTCACAACAATAAACATATTCAGCCTTGTAGTCAATTGTCAAATCTAATGAACGTAAAATAACAGCAATCCATGCAGAGTTTGAAAAATAAAAAGTTTTTGCAAATGACAAATGGGGGATGAGGAGAGCTTGTTTTTTTTTATTGTTGATTGCAGTAAAGAATATTAACTAGATTGGCTTAGAGATCATTGTGATAGAATTAACTGTCCTGGATTTGAACCCCAGATTAAGTACACAATTATTGAAGCAATACCCAGACTAATTTTGACATAAAAAAAAGCCTAAATTATAGAGAGAAAAAAAATCTTATTTTATTGTAAATAATTTTAGTTTAAAAAATAGATACTATAGATGTCAATTGAAAATAAACCTTTCTTTTCCGTCTCATTGACTGCTGAACTTAGTAAGATGTTTTATAAAACTATTCACAAAGACTTTTGGGAATTCCGTGTAAGGTATTTTAATCTATATTTCACATATTTTCTATGCATATTTAAAATCTACTCCAAATACAATTGAAATTAAAAATAAGAATATTAAAGCACGTAAACAAACATATCAGCTGAATTCTTATCCTATTTCTTAAAAGTAGTAATACATTAGATAAAGAGAATCAAGCAAAGTCTATAAGCAAAGAAGAACATTTTAACTACAAACTTTTGAATGAGAGCAAAAAAAAAAGTTTTTTTTTCTTCACAGAATTCAATAGTATACACACCGCAATAGAATACTATCTGTTGTTTGGGACACGTTGCTTTAAGATTAGTATTCACGCTTTATTTTCTTTCAATCGCAATGTTTCGCGTGTGTAATATGGCGATTGAAAGAAAATAAATCTTGCGATGTAGATTGAAAAAGATGATTTTCTTTTTCAAAACCTGCTTTAATTGGAGTTATTTGGCTTGATTTATATTTGTCAGTTGCAAAAAGTTTTTTTTTTTTCAAAACCTGCTTTGATTGGAGTTATTTGGCTTGATATGTATTTGTCTTCTCTTCATTGCATGTTTAGTACATAAGTTACAAATATCTAAATTTAAAAATTT
>JAQFVV010007435.1:0-90478 GCA_028023455.1 Epiperipatus broadwayi | reverse complement strand
ATATATATTACTTATTGATTTGACAATTTATTAAACATCATGATATTTTTTTAAAGCTTGCAGCAAGAAAATGTTGCAATTTTTTTTCCTTTGTTTATTATCTTTGTTTGATTTTGATGTATTTTTTTGGTTATTGGTATATTTTTTTGTTTATTCACAATCTTTTGTGGTATATTTATGCCTATTTGTGATTCTTAAATTTGGCAATAGTGGTGATAATATATAAAGTGAATAAAGGAAGTACGTGAATCACTTTGAAAATATTAATGATTATAATATATAAAAATATGTAAAAAATATAATGTTAAAAAAGAATTTGTGATTTATGAATGTATTTGTTTATTTGATATTATCATAAACTGTTATGTTTACATAGAACATATATATATATTACCATTGTAAAATATGTTTTTTTTGAAGATTGATAGTTACGCTAACAGTAGAATTTAAGTCAATGTCTTGTGAAAGTGTAAGCTATATGCCATACTAACCAGGACATTATTATTGACAATTTACATTAGAAGAGGAATAACAAATTTTGTTATTATCAATCCTTTTTTTTATGTAATTGCAAAACTTTATTTAGATTCAATTCTATTAAAGAATGACTAAGTAAAGGAAAAAGTTACTATCTAGGGAATTTAATTCTTCCGGCATAGTCCTCCCCAATATTTATCATCTGTAGGAAGAAAGAGAAATCATCAACAGGCTTGCCTTTGAAGAGAAATCACTATGAAAATAAATAGCTATTTTTATCCCAGAAATCAGTTTGAGAATTATCTAAAAATATCTGAAAAAATTCTGTTGTCTTCCATCATCTTGGCTTAACTAAGATAAGAAGATACTTCAAGAAAATCAAATTTGAATGCGTTTAATTTTACACATTCGCCATTAAAAGTCATCTGACATGTTAATAAAATTTACACAAGGATGAATATTGAGTTTCAGACAATGGTTGATTTTCATAATAAAGTATATTAAAAAAAAACTAAATGGAAATAAATTTGATTATAACTTTTTATTTATTTAATACAGTGTGCACATTCATTTTAATTTTGGTTTATCATGATAAAACAATATTACGTTAGACATCATTTATTAATTTTTCCTGTTTTTGTTTGTTTAGTAAATACATTTAATGTACATTTGGTATACAGATAATGGTTAATAAATGCTGATATTAACCTCTTTTTTGCTGATTATTTTATTGGCCGAGTGAGATAAAAATCTAAAATTTTAATTGGTCAATTCACAAACTCAAGCATTAATTCACAAACTCAAGCATCAAAATATATTCATCTTTTAATATTATATTCACTTTAGTTTCATTTGTAAAAAGTATATTAATAATTTGTCAGGTTATGAAAGTGAACAAAAGTTTTTTCAAAAATAAATTTTTATTTATAATTATAAAAATATTCGATAGCGGCAAATCTAAAACAAACATTACTCACCAACCAAAAAGTTTTGCTGACATCAATGATATCTTTCCCAATTTTATGTTGTGGAAAATTAAATAATTTTTCCTAAAGTCTTAACTATTTTTCTAAAATAATTTTATTTTTAGGATATTTTATCAAAATAATTTGTCAAAAAATACTTTTAAAATGGGCTAAAACATTCGTTTATCATTTTCAAAATGAAAGAAAAGAAATCATAACTCATCAGTTATTGACAACCATTTTCTTTGTTGTCAAAATTTAACAGCCAATCAGATTCAAGAAGATTCAAGAAAAGACAGCCTCCTTGTTTTGTTAGATGTTCAACGTCAATTTTATTGATTTTTTACTCGTAAAATAATTCAAGAGAGAACAGCATCTTACGGAAGTTTTTATAACCTTTCAAATGATGATAAAATCTTTACCGTAGCATTAAAAATGATGGAAAGCCATCGCATTTTTAGCCGTAACTAGCAAAAAATTGGTTAATTTATTAACATTTGTCTTCACTGAAGAACATTTATATACACATATAGATGTGTTATTATTATCATTAAAGTTCAATTAATTTCTTTTAATAAATAATTTATAATTAAAATGTGAGATACATTTATTTAATCTAAAGATATGTTTGAAAAGGTGTATTATCCCATTAATACTTTTTACATGATGTATGCATAATTATATATATAACTTGGAATCCTTTATCATTTATAAGAGTTTGCTTTAAAAATATTAGGATCACTGTAGTTTGTTCATAATCTATCAACAGACTCTCAGTTTTAAGTGTAATGTAGTTGAATATCTTAATCTCTTAGATAATAACTGAGGATCTTATAAGGGATTAACTTAAGAAGTTTGTACTTAACATTAAAAAGGGAGCATAATTTAGAATACCCATATATATATATATATATATATATATTAAAAGGTATCAACAAGAACTTTTTTTTTAAATGGTAGAAATAAGCAAATCAACTTGCTGAAGCTATACATGAGGCAAGCAGTCTGAAAATTCAAACCTGGAACATTTGTAAGAAGTGAAAATAATCGGGTAACTTTGAACTTTTATTAACAAATCTTTTATTCTTACTTATTAAAAGTAAACTTTAATTTATAAAAATCAAAGCATTTTTTTCTTTTGTTACAGAAAACATTAAGAGTTTGTTCATTAATTATGTTATTTTTGATAATACATGAAATACCAACACACACACATCATTTAAATTCATTAAACTTAATTTTTTCATTATTTTGATTTATTTTTTTATTGTTATGTATTGTAATATTAAAAATGTTTTTTTTAATTATTTTTGTTCAACCTTTCAATGTGCTTGATGATGTTTTTTTTTAAATTGTTATTTATTTTTGCTCAAGGTTGCAATAATATATTTTTAATATATGTGATTTATTTATCCAGCCCTAATATAAGGGAACACATTTTAAAACATATATGTTGACATATCACAGAATGTGTGCATGCATAATTACTTAAACAAACATGTCAAAAGAATAGGTTATGCATAATTAGTTTAAATATAGGAAATTGAAGAGCAGGGCTTAACATATGAATGAAAGTGAGAAAAAAACACACCTTACCTAAATATAATTTGCTTTTATGACATATGGGTAGTGAAAGTTTTGAATGAGCATTTATAGAATATTTTTTTTCTAATATCAGTTTAAGCCAGCTTATTTTAAAATATCAAAAATAACAAACTTGTATATTAAGTTTATTTGGATATGCATATATAAAATTTTGTATTAATTCTATATTTAATTAATATAATAATAGAATCAATTGTACAGTTATTAATTTGATTTTAAAAGAAAAAAAAAAAAAGAAGAATAGTATTAATAAAATATAATTATATATCTTAATTGGTTTCCGAGTTATTATTAAAAATATTGTTGTATTATTTTTGTCTTGATTCTATCATTTTAAATGATGATCATCATCGCTTGCAAATATTAAGAATCATCAGCACTCACAAATATTAAGCAAGTGCTTGCAAAATGTTAAGCAAGCTAGAATATTGATTTACATTTAAGTATTTAAGGATTATGCTTGTGATGTCTAACCAAATTTTAATAATTATAGGTTAATAATAGAAAGCTAAAATTATGCGATGCCCATGAGTTTTGATCATCCTCATCAAGGATGAATATCATATTATTGATTAAATCACCATCTAAAATAATACTGTACAAGAGTTATGATCACCATCATCATTGACTTGATAAATTATAATCATTAAATCCAATATTTAATAATAGTTAATGTGTCTGGTAAAAATATGGATTTATAAAAAGTTGAATATCATGTGGGGATGGATATTGGTGATGATCATTCATCATCATTGGTATTATTGAATCCTAGTTTTAACTATAAAAGTATTTTGGTAAATAACCATAAACATATATAAATGCTAGTGAAGGTTATATTTAAATCCCAGTTTGACGTAGGATAATTTTAAAAAGTGCCTATAGGTTTATGAAAAAAAATTTATTGTTGTGAGTTCATTATAAAGCTAGGGCTGGTATCATCATCATCATTATTATTATCATCATCATCATCATCATCAATATATTATGATATTTAATTAAGTTAAGTAACTAGTTTCATGGCCATCCACTTAAGTAATGATCTTTACTATGTTTGTTTGGAAGCCATTAATGAGAGTATTTTTGCATCTGTTCATCAATATATGTAAACTGATTTAGTAATGTCCATAAGAGTCTGTGATATATAAATTTTGGTGATATGGGGATCTTATAATTTTACTGACATAGATAAAATATAAGAATGTCATTTTTTTGTTCATTAGTCATCCAAGTCATGTGTAGTAAAAATGTACCAAATGAGTTTCAACTCAGTACACTATGCACAGATAATATTTGTCTTGATTTAAATCAATCTAGTGGAACCTGTGGAAAATGCAACCAATTAACTAAGCTGAATAAAAGTGAAATAGTCCCTTTCCAACTTAATAACTTAACTTTATATGATATTTTTTTTATAAGTTATTATAACTAGCACCAGTGTGTGCATGTGATCATGAATGGTCTTATATATTTGGAAAGAAGAATAGGAAAGATTCTTTGTTATAAGAACCTATTATTGGAGATAAGCATAATGCACTCCAGGGATTTCACAGTAATTTTGTTCAGTTGCTATATCTAATATAAGTTTATCTGATGACAATGGCTAGTATATTTTATTGGTCAAATGACCCCCCAATATCGAAATATTTTAAACTTTTAATGATGATAGTTTAAATTTTCATTTTGTTATTTTATGTGTTGAAAGATGGGATAATTTATTTATTTCATTATTAGCATGACAGAATTAATGTTTAGGATAGTTGCAAATGGGCTATAATGTTATATTCAATTAATTACAAACAGACACCTAAATAAAGCATGATATGTATATGATTATTATTTATATGTTAGCGTCATCTTTATTTTAGCTAACATAGTAAATTCATTTCACATTTAATTTTATCCGGTTACAAATGATGAACCGCTGAAGCATATCCTGTTTAGTGTTTAGTTATTGAATTATAGCAACTATCATTTTATCACTCATCAATATATAGATTATAATCGGTTATAAAGTAACAGCCTTTTATCACTCATCATTACAATATTATTTATTCTGTTACAAATTTTATTATTTATTCTTACTGTTACAAATGGCGCAGATTATAAACATATTATAATAATTAATAATTTTTTTATATTTCTGTTACAAATGGTGTTTATTCATTCGGTTACAATATATATATATATATATATATATATTATATATATATGAATATATATATATATAAGGGAAATGTAGCTTGCATAATGTGTGGAGAATATCCATACTTATTTATTTATTTTTGGTTATAATGTTAATGTGCCCTTATCTTTGAAAATGTATCTATGATTTTAAACTCTGATTTTGTTAGAATACTATTATTAATATTTTCATTATATTATTTCATTTCATTAATTTTAAAGAACAAGTAGTCTTCATGCAGACATGAATGTATCCCAATGATTCTGGTTAACTAATGTTGGAAATATGAATGAAGTCAAGTATAAAAAAATCATAAAGAAACAGATGTACTTGATGATGATATTATTATTATTATTATTATTATTATTATTATTATTATTATTATTATTATTATTATTATTATTATTATTATTATTATTATTATTATTATTATTATTATTATTATTATTATTATTATTATTATTATTATTATTATTATTATTATTATTATTATTATTATTATTATTATTATTATTATTATTATTATTATTATTATTATTATTATAATATAATTCTTGTATATGGAACTTCAATCTGATTAATATTCAGTCTAAAATATATAATATTGAAAAAAGATTTAATAAATTAATAATGGGTGAATGTCAAACTGTCAAAACAGTATTGAAAGAAAGAAGAATGTTGAAGGATATGATATTACTGAAAAAGTTGATTGATGGGAAAATTGATGTCAGTAACTGTATATCAAAAATAGAATTGAAAGTACCTTGACGTTTATTAAGAGAAATGCAAACTTTCAAGATTAGTATATGTAAAAATACTTTCTTTGGTAAATCAGTTATTAATAGATTGCAAATAGTATATAATCTAACTTTTAATAATATTGATATTTTTTGCGATCAATTTGTGATGAATGTTAAAAAACAACTAAATGTATAATTATGAACATATATGTATATATAATTTTATGTATTTAGCTTATATTTGATTATAATTGTTTTTTTTTTTTTTTTTTTAAATTTTAATCATTATCATTGTTATTATTATTATTATTATTATTATTATTATTATTATTATTATTATTATTATTATTTTTATTGTGTATTTCTGTTAAAGTGTAAATGTTAAATTCACATAATAAATGGTATTATTATTATTATTATTATTATTATTATTATTATTATTATTATTATTATTATTATTATTATTATTATTATTATTATTATTATTATTATTATTATTATTATTATTATTATTATTATTATTATTATTATTATTATTATTATTATTATTATTATTATTATTATTATTATTATTTTCAAATAATCTTTATTTGCACAAAAAATAAAATATACATTGTAATATAGAGTTCATGTTTACAATCATGACTGACACATTAAAGACTAACTAGTTATTAAATTAGATGAAGATTACAAGATTAAAAGTAAAATTTTAAGTTACGTTACTTATCAGGGGTGATCTAATTTAACATATAAATCCCATGGTGTGTAAAGTTTGTGTCATGAATAAATAATATACATGGCTATTGCTAAATATGTAATTGACTCCATGTGTGCTCAGCAAGGCTAGGCAGGCATGTTCTTAGATCACTTTCTTTAGCTTTATATAATAACTTTAAGAAAATGTCTTCAATAGGACCAGCCAACTCACTATCAAATAATACCTTACATCTAATCTTCCATATGATAAAATTTATGAAAGTGGCCAGGCGGATGGAGCCAAAATTTTTATTTTTGAATGCATCATTAAGGTAGACCTTTGAAGAATTGTATCCTGTAATTCTCTGTAGGGCAATATTACATAACCAAGTCCACCATTCACATTGATAGAGTATGTATTCAATGGACTCGTCAAATCTTCTACAAAGAGAACATATTGTATCAATGTTGTGTTCCCTCTGATTACGAAGAAACATCCCAGTAGGTAAGGCTCCAAGATTGACCTTAACTAAAAAATCAACAAACTTTGGCTCCAATTTCAGGAACTTAGTTAGCCTTATGAGACGAGGGATTGCAACTGGGAGAAGATTCTCTGTCCTAGATTTACCAGAGTGAACTAATTGATAAGAACTCCAGTATGATATTTTTTCATCAAACATGGAGCTAGAGCTTTTGATGCTATTAAAGACAATAGTTAATTGTTGTTGCATCCAGATATTTCTTTTATGAGGGGGTGGGCGATCAGTGGGGATTATTTTTTCAAAAGGTATGGGACTTTCTATATTTGCATTGTCTCTGAAAATTTTAACAAGGACATTGTAAGTCCTCTGTATCAGAAAAATTTTAATCGAGTGCAGTCCTAAACCATTAAGAGATCTTGGTTTTTGCAAGATATTAAGACTTATTGCTGGTGTCTTCCCTCCCCAGCACAGCTTTCTGCATAGAGATTCAACCTTGTGGATGAAGCAAATTGTTGGTGAAAAACCAGCTAGATAATAAATAATTTTCGGTAAAATCACAGAATTAAGGAGTGCAACCTTTCCAAACAGAGAAAGATAAATTTTAGATAGTGAAATAACAGTCTTTTCAATCTTTAAAATTAATGAATTTTCAAGTTCTTTTCTCATGGCTACTGAAGAAGAAACAATACTAAAAGCAAGAAATTTCTGTGGGGGGAGCTTTTAGTCTACCAGATATTTGCTTTCCTGTCAGGTTCTGTCAGGATGGACCACATTGCTGACTTTGATCCATTAATTGCCAGGCCAAATTCACATGCAAACTGGTCTAGGAGTTCCTCAAGTCTAGAGAACTCATCCTGAGATGAAAGAAACACAACCACATCATCCATATAGGAAATATGGCATATGTTCTCTCTCAATAAAGGAATATAAATCCCTGGAAGGAAAGACTCAATGCTCAACAGCAATGGGTTTACATAGACTGTGAAGAGTAGTGCACTTAGTGGTGATTCCTGAGGGATGGAAACACAAGGCTGAAAGCCGGGAGCAACTCTTCCATCAAGTGAGAGAAACACTTCTCTGTTAAGAAGAAGGTTCTCAATCATCTAAAGATATGCCAGAGCCACTTGGAGTTGCTCAAGTATACCAAGTAGCACATCAATCCTGACACAATCAAAGGCTCCAGCAAAGTCAAGTTGAACTGCAACTGGCCGTGTCATCCTTTTTCTGCGAACATGATTGACTAGGAGTCGAAATCGACTGACAGCATCAGCAGTAGAACTCCCTTTTTTTGCATACTGATAGGTTGATAATTTTCCAATAATGTATGTTTGTATATCCTCTCTAATAAGGCCTTCAATGGTTTTAATAAGCAATGGCACCAAAGAGATAGGCCGAAGATTATCAAGATTTTTTTGACCCTCAGGTTTTTTAACAAGTGGGACCATGCCTATTGGGCAAAGAACATTAATTTCTCGGCAGCCACTAGTCAAGAAGTCTACCATTTTTTTAATAATGGGGACTGAAAAGGCACATAAATGAAGTAATAAAAATTTTGGTATTCCATGTAATCCAGGGTAAGTTCTGTCTGGGAATGATGAAATCTTTGAAAGGATTCTTGCTTCAGTAATTTTGTGTTGATCAGAATGTTCATAAACAAAACATTTCCTGACAAATGAAATGCCAAGTGGTTGGAATTTTTTTGCATAATAATCCTGAATTCTGAGAAGCATGGAAGAACCTGTATAGCAGTTTCCTTGTATCTCAATGGACCTAGGTGCCTTTGATCTGCTAGAGCCAAGGGCATCTCAGGTACCATCTAGTCCAGCAATATTGGTGATGAAGATATTGTCTGGCCCTTTTAATTGATAAGTACTCAGCAATGGCCTTTTGTTTAGCCTTGTATTTTGATTTTAAATTTAAAATGTTAGGAATATTTTGTGCTTCATATGAAATATTTTTGAGATCACATGCTATGTTGTCCAGATCATTGAGAAGAATAACTGGACCTTTAGATTTAGCAGTACAAGAATTTATTAACTTTGTTAGTGTCTCAGTAAAAGTCTTTCATGCATCTACTGCAGGGAGTGTTAAAATGTTTGTTCTATGAAAATTGATATAAGCTTCAGAGATCAGTTTAATAGTGGCATTAAACTTTGTAAGCATGCAAATAGTCCTTGGCATCTCAATTATAGGTTGTAGAATGTTTCTTGGGATTATTTTAATCGCCAGAGCATAATAATCAGAGAGCGTAATGGGCCACAGATGAGCTTCTATTTGTGATGATAATGAAGGTGAAAAAAAAAGTAAATCAATTAGTGAATGTGATGATTTTGTATAAAAAGAGAATGCTTCATCATCAAAGAAGAATTTTCCACTGCACAGAGACTGATTTATGTAACCAATATTTTTTTTTTTAAAAACTTGATATGTATGATTAAAATCTCCAATAATAATCGTTTCAAAAGGGCTAGTTCTCAGCGTTGAATTAATTGCATTAATCACTCTTGTAACAGTATCTTGAGATTTAGAAAGATATACATTTATCAGATTAAATGAGGCAATTTGAGTCAATGAATAGTATTTTGAACAATGTGATTTGTGAATTCTTGCTGATTATGATTGCCACCCCTCCAGAAGCTGAATAAGAGGAGTAGTGAAAATATCCAAAACTATGTATCATATCAATTATGCGTGATTCTGAATGCAAATGTAATTTAGTCTCACTAAGACATAAAATATCAGGTTTATGAGAATTAAATTATTAAATTTCAACAATAGTAAACTTTATTAATCCTTTTAGTTACATAGTATTACAATGCCATAGCAAGATACATGTTTAATTTTATTATTGTCAGTTCAATTTCGAGTGCTACAATATTCATTTTTGTAAAAGTACATATCTATATAGGCAATTTGTACATGATTCTATCCACTTTAGAAATGTCAATTAAGCACATTATTGTCCAATAGGAGCTTAATCTGGACCATACTTTCTTTATTTCTTTGGAAATAGAAGATATAATTTCATCGTTTTTTGATTTCCAATCTTGTGGTATATTATGGAAGACATTATATGAATTTCTTTATCTCACAGCCTTTATATTCTAGTTTGTCCTTCAAACCCAAATGTCCATGATCATATTTGGGATCATTAAAAATTTACAATTTATCCATAAACCAGTAATTTCTTTATAACTTTGCTGTTTGTCTGAGCAGGGATCAAGTAGCTGCATAAATATCTGGGCTGGTGATCTCCTTGTCTCTAACTTGAATTTTAATTAACTTATTCTCAAATGTGGCTGGATGCCTTCTGGGGTTATTACCCAATACGAATGCATACCTAGTGCACCAAAGTGCATATAAGACAAATGATGAGGCCCTTATGACTGGTACAGACCTACCTTTATAAGTTGACATAATTTGCATCATTGTAGTGTTTTGTTTTCTATATTTCCCCTGCATAATGCATCTAGCCTGCTCCATGGCCTAGCAGTTGAAAATTATGTGCTGTAAAGTCTCCTCAGCCATATGGCAAAGGCCACAGAATGGATCAACTGACCTGTATAATCTTCTGTGATGTAAAAAATATTTAGTAGGTAAAGCATTCAAATTCATTTTGATTATAAAATCTAGGAACTTAGGTTCTAGTTGCCATCTGTTGTATTGCTTGATCAGATATTTGTTTCCTATTTCTAGTATTGATGGGATCTCCTCATTGTGATTATTTTGATGTATAAACTTATATATTTCCCAATATTTATACTTTTGTTCAAATTGATCTGGAATTGTTCTTTCTCTCTGCATTGGTAGATGGTGACTGCCAAAAACCAATCTTTTGGAGGAGGCCTATCTGTAGGTGTTATCTGCTCTAAGTGTCTTAATTTAGGAAATTGAGTGAGTATAGCAATTACAGCATTCCTTGTTTTGAATGTTTGAAATGTTTGTAAGCTATGCAACCCCAGTCCATTCGCTATAAGAGGGTGATTGAGTTTTGCCATTGAAATTGACACTGTCTTTTTTATTATTATTATTATTATTATTATTATTATTATTATTATTATTATTATTATTATTATTATTATTATTATTATTATTATTATTATTATTATTATTATTATTATTATTATTATTATTATTATTATTATTATTATTATTATTATTATATTATTATTATTATTATTATTATTATTATTATTATTATTATTATTATTATTATTATTATTATTATTATCATCATTTAAAAAAAGAAAGGCACATATTTAATCATAAATAAAAGATAGACCACTTGCTTGACTTAAAATAACTTTGTGATTCTTTTTCTTTTTAATCACTTATCAGTACACAGAATCATTGTGCCATTGGGCATTGTTAACTTAATCATTTTCTCTGAAAACATCTGAATGCTAATGGATTGCCTGAACAAACACTAGTAAGTAGCTACATTGTTTCACGTTAGTAAATTTAGATATGCTATCTTAATTATCTATAGTTAGTTGTTGGAAAATATAAAGCAGAATCAATAAAATATTCCCTATGATTCTACTTTATATCTAGCAGGTAAATCATGTCTCATGAATTATTTTGTGAAAATCCCTGAGAGTAGGCTGTTTGAAATGTTGAAAGAAAATGTAAAGTTAAATCTATTCTTTTTTATACATCCTGAATCCAATTTATGTAGTTATGTTATTTCAAAAAGCTAGCTCATTACATATTAACTTTAGGACTTATAGTATGTATCATTACATTTTGGGTATGAAATCTGTGGGGTGCAAGAGAGCCTTTATTGAATAAGGTGGACCTTTGCACACCCATACTATATACTATTATATATATATATATATATATATATATAGTATATATATATATATATATATATATATATATATATATATATATATATATAAGTCTACAACAAATTTAAAGTACAATGTAGTTTTACATTTTCATTTACTGTGATAAAACTAAAAACTTAAAAATAATAGAGATAATTTTTTTTATATTAAATGCTTTTATTATAAAAGTATAAACTTTAACTCAGACTAATGTAATCATAAATGTATGTTCTTTGTATATTTCTGATTAAATCCTTTTATTGACTGTGCATTAAAAAGAAATAAAATACTTGTTTCTTCAAGTACAATTGGTGTTTTTTTTATTTAACTTGAAATAAAAGCATGAAGAGTCCATAATTTAATTAAATCAATCCCTATTTTTTTATAACACAGGATTGACTTAATTAATTTCTGCCCCCCCCCCCATGCTTTTGTTTCAGGTTAAATCTAAGAAACAATTATTTTATCTCATTTCAGCACTAAGTCAATAATATAAAAATTTTTTTTTATCTCTATTATTTTTAAGTTTTTATTTATATTGTTTTTCAATCATTTAAAAGTTGTATATATTTAATAAATATAATAAAATGTATTAATTTTTATAATTATGTAATATTTTCAGAAAGATTTAAACTTATATCAGTGGAAAAAGAATTTTTTCACTAATATAAAAAAATATTTTTTTATTTTTATTTCCATAAATAAATTTCTGACTTTTACATGTTATCATTCTTTTAATTATGTTAAAAATTAACCTTTTTAGTCTTCATGCAGATTACTTTGTTTTTCATTAATTCATCCTCTAGTGAAAATTTCCACAAACTTCATACTGCGTTATGCATATTTTTTCTATATACGTTATAATATAAAATTTTAGTTTGAAAAAATTCCATAGATGACAAAAAAATCAAAAAATTTCTCAAGACAATGGAATTTAGCTTCTCCCTGACAAGTATACCTATTGTATTATGACAGGTTTTCAACATCACAATTTATATGATGTTGTTTTAAGAAAATGGTTCAAATAACCTAAAATGTGTTTATTTGTGAATTTATTACAATTCTAGATATTTTTTTTACAATAATTTACACAATATTTATTAGATATCAAAAATATAAATTATTAATAACTTATTTTGAATGGAAATACTTTATTTTCAAAAATAGAATGTTATGGCCTAAAGCTATTTAAAAACTTAGCTTCCTACATAAGCAATCTTATTATAAGAATGAGTATAAAAATATTATAATTTTGCAATAAATATTGAAAAATTTTAAATGTTTAAAGCATATTTCATTAGATTTAAGAGAAATAAATGAATATTTGTTCAGATTTTTAGAAAAATCACAAATAATAAAGATTTTGTTGATTTTGGAAAATGGAAATAATCTTTTAGAAATGATGATATTTAATCTTTTTGTTTTGATTATGATCTCATTTTTTAAATATTTATAAAAAAAAATGTGAACATTTAAATTTTTTTCGATAGTAAACAAAAATATCTATCAAGAAAAGTCATATTTATTATTTTCTGATAAGTAATAATAGTTTAATCTTAAATTTTATGTTGAACAAGAGAACAAAGAAAAATGATGAAATGTAAAGAACATTAAGTGGTTAGTTTTAGTATTAAATTTATTATAAAATAGTTATATTTAAACAAAAATATTCAAATTAAAGTTCATGTAAACAAAAATTAAATTTTGCAAAATTGATATTCCTTTATTTATAGAACTTAGCCATGTTGAGAAAGAGAATAAGCATGCCTATTTTATTTTTAGAATTTTTTGGTTAAGAAAGTGAGTGTAGTCATTTATATTTGATAGCTCATGGAAGTTGGTCTTTTTCATTATTTTATATATATATAAGATTCATCAACTTTTAAAAAATGTTAAAAGACAACTTAAATCTAAACAAAATTTATTTGCAACATCAAAATAGTTTTCTTTCTATGTAGTAATCTTTTAAATATGCCTATTTCAAATAATCACATGACATAAATTATTGTATAGTCACTCCTTCTAGTGGTCCTCATTAAAAATATGTATACATTAAAAACAAAATATATACATAAATTAGTAAATAAATACAAACATCACTTTTTATTTTATATTGTACAAAATAAACTTTATATAAGTAAAATTTAAAAAAAATATATTTAAAGCTATCAACTATTTAATAAATGATTATTTTTCTATCTAATTTATTGGACCTTTAACTTTGTTGATACATTTATTCATAATATTTTCTAGCAATTTTGAAAGGTTTTAAATGAAAAAAAAAGATAATATTAAATACAGAAAAAGCAAATATACAAAAATTGAAAGTTGACAATGATTGCACAGAGATTGATTATAAAAGAAAATATATAAAAAAATTTAGTTAATTAATATATGAGTAATAAAAGAAATAATAAAAGACATGTAGATAAAAATAAATAGTTGATATATATTTAGGGGATGAATATAAAAACTTTAATGAAGAAAAACTAGCAAGATAAGAAATAATACATTTTTAGGAAAATGGATATATAATGATAAAAATAATTATGACATTGGAATTAAAGTAGGAATAATTTATAAAATTAATTGTGATTATTGTAAAATGTTTTATCTAGGTCAGTCAGAAAAAACTGTCATTGAAAAAGAAAAAACCCACAAAATCTTGACTATATTTACTTATTAGATATAGGACATTGAGTGAATTATGGACAGAATATACAAGAGATAAAATATATTAAAGTCTATAAAGAAAGAGGATATAATAAAACTTTGTATTCATCAAAATATGACTAAATGTATCAACATTGTTAAATGACGAATCCATTTAGGTGGGAAATGATCGTTATTAGATTATTAAAAGCTTTAAAAATATATTTATATAAAATTTAATTTGTATAATAAAAAATAAAAAATAATAAATTTATAATTTTTTTATTAGTTTATATATTTTATTTTTAGGGTCTTATATTTCTAATGATGATCTAAAGAAGGAGTGGCTATTGAGTAAATTATGTTGTGTGATAATTAGAAAGAGACATCTTGAAAATGTTCATTTATAAAATGAAAACTAGTCTGATGATGTAAGTAAAGTTTATTTAAATTTAAGTTTCTATTGTCATTTTATTTAAATGTGATAATAGTTAAGATTTTACTTCATTAATGCTTAAATAAATTAATATATATATGTGCTCTGTGCACAGGTAATGAAGCTATTAATAAATTGTCAAAATTTTTAACACCAAGCACTTTCGGGACAGTCTACAGTCCCATATTCATGGCAAGTTATTCTGTTAATAACTGTAAAACTATGCAAATTTTATGCAAACTTATGTGCAGATGTTACGTGTACCATTTACGAGATAGGGAATAACAGGCCTCTCTTCTGTTGATTGCCAATGGGTCAGTTGCAATGAAGTAAGCTTCCCTAACTTTACATTTGGTGTTGTTTGTTTCAGAGCAAATGACACTGGCTGTGGTAGGTAGAAAAGCATGTCCAGAGTTTCTCTCGTGTTCGACAAAAATCGAATTACCTTCATACTTTGTTTTGGTTTTATTGTAAAGGTATCGGTGTTGAGCTACTCTGGTGGCAATGTTAGTTTTGGTCTCTCCATAATATGTTGCCATACAATTTCTTTGGGGGCAGGTAATTTTGTACACAACTTGAGGGGTGAGTTCAGGTTTGATCCTGTCTTTGGTATTATTTATCAGTCTATTGGTGTTGGGAGGTGAACGGAAAGCGACTTCAAAGTCACATGATAGTTGATTGATAAGGCTTTTAGCTGTAGAGTAAATGTATGGGATTAAGATTCTTGGTTTGTTTTCTTTCTTGTGGTTGTGGTTTATTTTATAAAAAAATTTGTTGACTTTTCTGTTGATGGATGAATAAGTGTGTCCTATTTTCCTTAAATCAGTTATATAATTGATGAGATTTTTTCTTTTATCTGCCTCATATTTGCACAAGTTATGGTTCCTAAACATGAATGAAGAGAGGGCTGTAAGTTTGTGTGAGTGTGGCACGTAAGAATTAAGTTTGTCAAGACTCTTACTTCCAAAGGTTTGACTACCATTTGATAGTCCAGCTTATCTATATTTTGCTAACACATATGTCAAGGTATTTGACCTGTTTGTCTTGGTTTTCCCAAGTAGTAGTAAAAGTAGGCTTGGTATTATTATGGAGGCTATTGTGAAGGTTAGTGATGATGTCTTCTGGGGCAGCAACAAATATGTCATCAATGTAGCGCATATATATCATATGTGGGGTTGACATGAAGAGTGCAGGTAGTATTAGCTTCTCGTAATGGTCAAGTACAACGCTTGCCATTATACCACTAAGTGGGAAGCCCATCAGCCATCCATTGTTCATACTAAACCACTTATCTCTGAAAACAGCAATTATATTTAAATCAAGCCATTTTAAATGTGATAAATAATATGAATTTTATAAAGAAGATAATATTGTGAACAATTTAATTACTTAAAAATTAGCCATCTGAAATGAAATTTGAATAGGCATAGAGTGGTACAAGTATTAAATGCAAGAAATGTAAAACCATTTAATTCCAAATTAGGCACATGAAAACTAGAAAAACCATTTCCCTACTGCCACAAATTTTTTAAATAAATATTAACCTATAATTAATGCAAGCAGTAAGAGAAAAATTATCTGAACTGAGATTTTACAATAGTATTTTTCAACCAACTTTTTATTTTACATTTATAACAAAATTAAATAATGTATGTGTTTAAAAAAATCTACCCACCTACCTACCTACCTACCTACCTATCTACCTACCTACCTACCTACCTACCTACCTATCTACCTACCTACCTACTTACCTATCTATCTATCTATCTATCTATCTATCTATCTATCTATCTATCTATCTATCTATCTATCTATCTATCTTTATCTATCTATCTATCTATCTATCTATCTATCTATCTATCTATCTATCTATCTATCTATCTATCTATCTATCTATCTATCTATCTATCTATTCATCTATCTATCTATCTATCTATCTATCTATCTATCTATCTATCTATCTATCTATCTATCTATCTATCTATCTATCTATCTATCTATCTATCTATCTATCTATCTATCTATCTTATCTATCTATCTATCTATCTATCTATCTATCTATCTATCTATCTATCTATCTATCTATCTATCTATCTATCTATCTATCTATCTATCTATCTATCTATCTATCTATCTATCTATCTATCTATCTATCTATCTATCTATCTATCTATCTATCTATCTATCTATCTATCTATCTATCTATCTATCTATCTATCTATCTATCTATCTATCTATCTATCTATCTATCTATCTATCTATCTATCTATCTATCTATCTATCTATCTATCTATCTATCTATCTATCTATCTATCTATCTATCTATCTATCTATCTATCTATCTATGTGAATTATTGGCTAAAGCTTGAAATCAAATGGTATGGAACTAGGGGTCTATTGTATTATAGATTTAGTTGTATTTTTATATTGGACTATTTCCAACATCTAATAATATATGTATTGAATGTTCTTAGAAAAATTTAACTTTATTTAACAAGAATCTAAGGACCCAGGTTTGAATTCCATGCTAGTACTGTCACTGGTCAGACCAGCAACATCTGAAGAAGAGGGGAGACTAATACTTCTCGAAACGTTGTGCATATACTAACTTGTTTGATGTGCTACTACTTAAAATTGAATGTATTTGAATGTATTTGGAAGTTAAATTTTTCTAAAGACATTCAATACATATATTATTAGATGATGGAAATAGTTCAATATAAAAATACAACTAGAACACAAACATCACACACTTTCAGGAAAACACTATTATAGATTTAGTTACTGTAATTTAGAAATAACTCTTTTTTTAATATCATTTGAGATGGTACTGAGAGTGGTGGGTCGTGTGAAAGTCTGAGTTCGAACCTGCACATATTACATATATAAATGCAGGTTTAAGCCTGTACAATATATTAATTTAGATAAATAGTGTGTAAAAGGTCTGCCCATCCCTCGCATATGTATATATAAATGGATTATTCTCCTGTACATGAGGGATCAGAATGACTAATATGTCAACATGGGTAGGATGACAACCTTGGCACTATCAAGGGCTTTGAACGTTCCATCATCAGATTTTCAATGAAATGGAAGGCTAAAGAGTTGTGAGTTGGAATAGTTTGAAGCCTGTCCATTAAAGTATAAATATTGGCTATCTTAATATAAAGCTGAGTACTGATTATATATATGTGTGAGGATAGTAATCTAGACCAACTGATGATTGCTGGTTTAGCATGAAATACGTATATTGGTGATTATTTATCTTTTCAACATGTGTGTGATCAGGCGGGTCAGCAATATGAGATGGCACTGAGAGTGGTGGGTCGTGTGAAAGTCTGAGTTCGAACCTTGCACATATTACATATATAAATGCAGGTTTAAGCCTGTACAATATATTAATATCATTTATGGTTATTCACAAACATTGAGTTTTTAATGTATTGCAAATAATTAAACTGTAAATAAAAAATCATATGAATAGTTGCAAAGGTAAAAAGAAATGTTAAAAGAAATTTTTTAAAAATGAGTGTATGTATATATATATATATATTTGTTCTTTTAAGAAATAATTCTTTTTTTTTTTTTTTTTTACTTAAATACGAGTTCTAAATTGTAGTATAGACTAGACTCAGTGAATAGGGTTGTATATGCCTCATTCACCTAAGAATAAAAGTTGCATCATATTTCAATTATATATTTTCCTGGTGCTAAACTATTGAGTCCTAATTATGTCATTCTTTAATTTAAAAAATATCTTTTAAAAAATATTGAGTTTATTTGTACATTTTTTAGTTAAAAGAAAAACCCGATCTTCTTTGTTTTTAAAAACTCTTTTCTGAATTTAAACATGTTATAGATAATTTTGTATGAAAGTAAATAAATGGTATATAGGTTTTTTGTTTATCTGAAGGTTTATGATGATGATATTTTAGTATTAATTATTTATTGGACGGTTTCTCTAGATTTAAAAAAGTGGAATATTTATAATACAAAGAGCTCATTAAAATATCTGTTACTAAAGAGAATTTCTAATAATATAAAAATGAACGGTGGTACATGATTTTATTTTGATATATTTGCATATTTTTTAACCCATGATTATTGAAACAGTAAATTAAATATTGAGTTGAACTAATAGGAGAAACTAAAAAACAAAAATAAATAATCCAAATTGATATATTTTTCGAAAAAACTTATGTTAATAGAGGTAGTACATTTGTCTGTCATGTTTATATTCTGGGGTTCGAATCCATGTCAAGTAAAAATATTTTCGAGAGACTTGGGATTTTTCTCAGGTAGATGGCTCATATTCAAGTCAGATATTCAATATTGGTTGGTAAATGAGTATCTAACGGTGTATAAAATAAGGAGAAAAACTGCTCGTCCTTCATTCAGCCTTTTCCTTCACTATCATTCCATGAGAGACTGCAGGAGAGATCTTTGCTTTGAAAAGAGCTAATTACTAAAAAAAGTTGTTTCACCCTTTACCTTTTAAAAGTAATTTAAATCGAGATGAGATTAAAAATGAAATTAAATACTTTGTTATCTAAGGATAATGTACTTTCTTGTAAGAGTTTTTAAGACTAGTCAAAAACTATTATTATAGACACATTTCTCCAAGGAATTAAATTTTCATAATTTGAACAAGTTTCTAATAGCTATCTCTATGACAAATACAAGTAAAACTATCATTTTTCTTAAATTATTGCTGTAACAAACAGTGGAAGATGATTTTAAAACAGAGTTCATTCTTCAGCAACAAATTATACTAGTTGTATATAACTCAAAAATTTAATTAAAAATGTATTTAATAGCAACACATACACATGCATGTATAAAATTGTAAATTATATATATATAAAGTGTATTGCAGAAAGATCATTGAGAAATCTGCTAAGTTATATACATTTTTGTATAATTTTTATTTTATAAATTAATATACCTCATATCTTAAAAGTAATAATCGAATGGTTTATTGCTCGGGAATTTATAAGAAGTTCAAGCAGCAGAAACGATAGAACTGGGATATGATGTATGGACTTCGAGTTCCAGAGTTTCTATAATATTTAAATGATATATTAGAAAATAACTCAAATTTTTTTTTTTTTTAAATATAGCTATTCTCCAAACTATCTGTATCAATTTTAAAGAGTACAATATATATATATATATATATATATATATATTGCTAAAAGAAGGTTGCCTTCACAACAGATACCATTCTTCTATAGCATCAAGCTAATCGTGATGTCCGATTTCTTAATGAATGGTAATATACAACATATGTTTCCTGGCAAAAAGCTATCCCGCAATCAAGAAATTAGAGCACCACATCCATTATTGGCTTAATAATATTTCTAGAAAATTCCATACCTTATTCTAATTATTTCAGCAGCATTAAATTAAAAATAAAATCATTAGCATAAGAAATTAAAATTAAATGTTAAATATATACATAGCCCAATTATTAAAAATGCATTAATTTATGCAGCTACTCGGTCAAAATCATAAATCATGTTCTTCTGTCTCAAAAAGTTTATTATTATTATTATTATTATTATTATTATTATTATTATTATTATTATTATTATTATTATTAAGTTTATTATTATTATTATTATTATTATTATTATTATTATTAAGTTTCAACAATAATAAACTTTATTAATCCTTTTAGTTACATAGTATTACAATGCCGCTAAATTGTAGCAAGATACATGTTTAATCTTATTATTATTATTATTATTATTATTATTATTATTATTATTATTATTATTATTATTATTATTATTATTATTTCTCAATCTAAAAAATTCACATTCTCGATTGTGATATATATATATATATTTAAACAATGTAAAACAATTTTTCACCTTAAAATTTTTATCCAATTAAAATAAATACATTATGGTAAATTTTTTTTAGAAGCTAAAATTATATATAAAACGAATATATATATATAAGTATAATTATTTTATTAAAGGCAGATATGATAATTATGCAGTATAATATTATGACCAAGTTATCATGTACAATCATCGATAATTATATATAAATATTATAATAAATTAAGATAATTTTTTTTTTCTAAAGATTTTGTTCAATGAAAATATATATATATGTCAAAGCGTTGACCGGGATGCGAACCCGGGACAGCCACTTGGAAGGCAGCTATCCTAACCGCTAGGCCACCAATGCTGGCAAAATAATTTAAAATAAATTTTACTGCTGAAAGCAAATATATATATATTTAAAACGAATATATATATATAAGTAAAAGATAAAATATCTTTTAAGTAGTTCACTGGCGGGCAAAAGTCTCTCTAATAACTCCTCAATAAGAAACAGGGAAAAAATTCTATAAAGTTTTAGGACGAAATATATATATATAGTGAGAAGATAGTTAATAGTTTGTTTTTGTATATTGATGTGGGCGACTAGCTATGAGTTCATTTACATGTTTATTTATGGTTTTATTAACCAATTTTGTTAAATATATTTTAACTGTTATTGAATATGTCTTGAATACATTTATATATATATATATATGAATATTATACATATCTGAGTGATTTTTTTTCCGTAGCAAAAATACATATCTGAGTGTGTGTCTAATGAAAAATAAATATATAATTATAGGTTGGTTTGCTATCAATCATATACATGCTTGTTTATAGTTTGATTAACCAACTTTTTTAGAGATGTTTAAACGTGTATCGAGTCTGTTGGATATATCACAGGTATATGAGTGTATATTTAATAATTATATACGTAAATATAGGATTTATTTTTTAATTTTTGATTAACTAAATATTTTTTGCTTAAATTCTAGTTATCTATTTAAAACATCAATTATATAATTCGTCATTGGGTTATTTTAAATTTTCAACGGTTTAAAGGGTTAAATATTCTCAAAACAGCTTCAGACAAGCACTGTTATGGAGCGATTTGACTATTTATAATATTAAGTTATCTTTGTTTATTTATTTTTGCTGTGAAACATACTCGTTGTTTATATATAAATATAAAAGGCGTTAATTCAAAACAATACACCAAATTTGTAATGACTTTGTAACATTCAATATAGCAATAAAATAAAATTTTTCTTTTTTTTTTTAAAAAAAAAATAATAATGACTTAATTTAAAATGAAAAATTAAGTACGATTTAGGCTTCTTTTTAATTAAGCCATTTTCACTTTGTTATAATTTCAGCAATGCAAAATTTATTTTTCAAGAGTGAAATGAATCAATAAAATTATGCTTTTTTTTAAAGTTATAAAGCCTTTTTTTTTTTTTAAAAAAGTAAACATAAATTGTATTTTATGTACAGAGAATAGAACTTTTGAAAATATTCTAAATAATAATAAAAAAATAAATAAATTAATAAATGAGTATAAAGGTATTGAATACTAAACGTCTCACGATCTAAAGTTAAATTAAATTAGACACATATATATATGTAGCTTTTATGTACTTGTTTAATTCTTATTGTTAACTTCATATCGCTAAATAACTGACATCAATCAATCAATCAAACAAACAAACAAACAAACAAACAAAAGACATTATAAATCGAGACCTGTTATCTCTCCGATTTTTTTTTAAAAAACAAACAAACACTTATACATTCCAGTATCTTGATTGTAAATAATTTTAAAGTTTTGTTTGTTACATTTTCCTCTGAAAAGATAACAGATTATGAATTTTACGTGTATAAACAATCAATGCACATATATAGTACATATCTCTTTTATTGTACATATATACGAATAAACTTTACGGGTAAGTTAAAACGTTTAGTCTGCAAAGTAGTAAATTATGAGTTTATAAAGGAAACAACATATTAATGGTATAAAAATATGCAAATTCGTCTTGCGTTCTTAAATAAATTTGAAAATTTTTTTTTTACTAAAAAAACAATTTTTTAAAAAATAAATAAATACTAAAACGCAACATTATTTTTTATAATATCGCTTTGCAAAATTAAGTGATTTTCTATAAAGCAAGTTCGCTGATTCTAAACAATCTGTAGCAAAAAAGCTGGAGTTAAGATAAATAATAAAACGGATTGTTGTAACTCCTCCTAACCATAAGCAAATATAAAAATATGCATTTGAAAAAAGAAAGAGAGGGGACAAATCACTCTTTTTTTCCTCAATCATTAATGCTATATACTATATTTATATACAAGTATATTTACACATATGTATATACAAAAATATCAAAGCAAAATTGATAGAGTATAAAAGTTTAACTGCAATTTAATTATTTTCTCGTCCATACGCCTTTGTTCAAGGTCACGAGGTAATTCAATGAAGCAAATCATATCATCGCATGGAGAAAGTCATTTTGCAATGAGAAATATACAAGTAAGTTTATATAATAGAAAATGAAATTGTTAATGCAGTAAAAAATAGTAAATGTTATTTTAAAATGGTTTTATTGATTTAGAAAAAATAAACTTATACAATGCGAATCATTTAGCACAAAAACAAAACATCGGTAGTGCCTAGAAACGTTTTAAAAACTCGCGTGAATCACGCGGTTGTTGAGAGAGTTTTAAAATTATATATCTTACCTTCTTTGCCAGATTTCATTACAGCGTTGATTCTTCATTATCCAAGTTAAAAAAAAACAAAACTTTAAGCCTACATATATTACATAAAAAAAAAATCCTTTTAAAAATAAACTGTTTACAGATTTAAAGGAAAATAAAAGTACAAGTCTCTAATTCCGGCACTGTTGCTAAATGTGCATTAAAATATTATCAGTAACCATTTTTTTCCATATCGCTGCTGACTAATAGAGTCAAAGTTTTCTTAACAACCAAATGAAAAATAAGTAACTGTCTCTCTTTAGCGGTAACAAACTAAGTAGTAAGCACATGCTCGTTTTCTTCCTGTAGAGCTATCAACCCAGCAAAAACGTACTTTAGAACATACGGCAGGCGTTTATTTGGAGTATACCGCATGTGGTAAAACACGGGCATTAGCTCGCCTTCAGTAACACTAACAGACCTTAGGAGAGCACCGACTTCATGTCGATTTTAGTGAAATGACTTGAATTATTTTAGCTCGCCTTCAAACAGTAATACACTCATCAAATTTTTGCTTCATGGTATCAGGAGATTGCTGAATCCATAGGGTCCACATGAAAACATTAAGATAAGTCTTCTGTTCGAAAATAATATGAATCAGATTACACGCAAGGGTCTTAGCTATAATCGCACACACACTAACTTTTTTGATTAGCGGATTACGGATATCTATAAATTTTATGACAAGGAAACATTACAATTGCTAACTGGGGAAAAGAATTAAAAAAATATATATAGAAAAAATATTCACATTTGTTATACATTTATCATATATACGTTTACATATAAAAGCGCGTTTAATATCTATATATTCATCTATCTATTTATATATATAAACATATGATTAATGTGAACTATTTTCATAAATATATAAAGTTAAAGGAACGCATAAATAAAGTTTATATTTAAAAGAATTTAATTATAAAAAACTGCCTTCTAATTTTTATCTAATGAAAATAGTATATATATATTCTTATAACATGTAAAATATTTATGATAGTTCAGTTTTAAACATAGTAATTAATACGTTAAAATAATATATAGATTTATTAAAAATAAAATTTTATTAATATAAAAAAATACTTAAAAGTGATTAAAAATGAATCGCTAATTAATTTAACTACTTAAAAATATTTCTTTTTATACAAACTCCCCCCCCCCCCCAACTAGTATTTTAATTACAGTATTTTTTTTACTCTTTTATCAGGACACAAGTTATAATTTAAAAATCAAAGGCGCTTCTTTACTTTTATTTAAATTGTGGAAATTCATTTAACTCACAGAAGCAAGGATAATTTGAGTTAAACACATTTTTGGATTTTCATGCTGTAAACTCTCTCACCTATGCAAATTGTTTGAACCTGTTGCATGTCAACCAGTTTTATTTGTCCTTCTTCTTGTTTGTTTTCTGATCCAATTCTTAGTCAGTTGTTATACTGCGGCTTTAGTCCATCAAATTCAAACCGGAGCACTGAACAAGCTCTTTTCTACGATACTGCTTTGAATGTGTGTTTATTCAAGTGTGAGAGAAAATGTTCAAGTACTTTCGACAATTATTGCAATTTTTATTACTGAACAGATTCAAATCCGTGCCTATATTTGTTTTTCTGATGCCTTGGGATTTCTCCGCAAGCAGGCAGGTTATTATTCAGCTGTGCTGGAGTGCTTGTTCTCCCGCCCGAGTTTTTACAATATGAATAGGTGTTATTAGGATTAGTTAAGTCAAGCTGCGGTTAATCCTATCGGCATTAGTAAAATCTAAAAAAAAATAACATTAAAAAAATATCAGTATTTTCGACTTTTATTATTTAAATAAAATATTGATTTACGTTTAAAGTAAGAAATAAATGTTCCTGAAAGTTTATAGTACGATGAGTACTGTATATTAAAATATAATAATTTTTACATACTTATTTTTATATATTCAAAGGGACTATAGGAGTAATTTTATACGGAGTGATCGCGTTTTAGACAAAAGCTTGGCCGGTGCAGTCCATATAATTAAAAGAGATAATGAAGAAAGGAAATTCTTATTCTATTATGGACCCACTAGCTGATTGAAATAAGAATGTTAAATTTTTCTCTCAGTCTCTCATATTTAAAGCATTGAAAACTATTTGCTAACGTAAATATATATGCATATGTGTAGATGAGTTTGTGGTTTTGTATTTATGTTATATATATAAGTATATATATATATACACACACATACAAATCTCACACATCTTTATTAGAAAGATCCCGAAAAAAAAAGAAACGCTTTATAGAGAAGGAATAGATTGACTAAACTCGAGGGTTAAAATCTAATAATACAATACTAAAACAGTTTTTGAGTAAAAAGATATAAAAAAAAGGATTTTCGAAAATTTAGTCCGCAGAAATATTTAATAAAAGCAACGAATGTTTAAGGAAAATATTTTTATGTTTAAAAGTATATTTATTAATAAAAGTCTGGAGACAGCAATGACAAAACCCTACAAATGCTTAGCAAAAGTGTAAAGGATATACAATTTAATATTATTTATTATATAGCAAAAAATAACATATTATAACAATAAATAAATAAATACAAAATGCTAATTAAAAAAAATTAACAAATTTTGAGTTTTTAAAATTAAAATTGAGGATTAAAACGCATTTTGTGAAGTATAATAAAACTTTTAAATTGCAAGTTATAACTAATGTGTATTTTTTTTTCATATGTCATAGCATCGGCCGGGAGGCGAACCCACAACCGTCTGCAACCAACTACTTGCTTGCAAGGCGGCTGCGATAACCTTTCGGCTAACAACGCTTTACAACTAATGTGATTGCCCTTAATTGAATGTATTGGTATAGTAGCAAATTTTGGAGGTCCAAGTCCAATGATCAGAATTCCAGATCTAACGCTTCTGGCCGATATTTCAACTTTTTATGAGTAATAAAACCTTCAACTATTTACTTGTTTAGCTCTAACACAGTGGCCGGGTAGCGGACTTTGGATTAAAGATATCTGAATCACGGCTCAAGCTGTGTCTTGGTGCTCAACTTTCGAATAATAAACCATTCACTCATTTTTTTTATTAATGAATTTATTTTAAATAGTATTAAAAACATATAATGTTTATAAAAAGATGTTCATGAGAAATATAAACCGGAAGTGCTGTCTTAAGAGATGAATAGAGAATTAAAACTTCCCATCTTACATTCTTGTGAATATACCATTAAATCAAATTCGAGTGTAGATATTAAATAAAACATGCTTGATATAATAAGTTTGTTATAGTTCTGATCTTAAATATATACTTATCAAGGCAACCGAAAATAGATTTAAAATGCAGTTCTTATCTTTTATTTTTTTGGAATATAATAAGTCCGAGCGCCAGATCTGGGAGCACTAGAATCGTTCCTGGGATTTCCAGATCCCAAGTTGAACGCCCTACCAATCAAATCCCACACTGTAGTACAACAATGATATTTAGTTGTTAGCCAGTAGAAGTAGTTGGTATTGAAGACAAAAAAAATGTTCAATACTAAGTAGATAATTTAGATTTCTGAGTCAAAAAGTTACTCATATTATCTAAAGAAAAACAAAAAAGTTGTATCTAAACATAATTTGAAGTTGTATAAATAATAGCTATTTATATATAAGATTTTCTCTGCAAAAGTTAGCATGGATTTAAGGTTTACTTTACTTCAGTGGCTTACTTATTTTCATCACCAGAAACTTTTTATTTTGATTAAAAAACTTGACGTCCTGGTTATAAATGAAACAATAAATAAAAAAAAGTATTGAAAATATCCACACAAAAAAGATTGATAATGAAAAAACAAACAAACAAACAAAAATTATTAATTCAAATAGGTAATTAATGTGAGGAGGTTAAATGTTTTTTTTCCTTCAAAATTTGACTCAATTGTGGATAGGTCATTCCTAATATCAGAAGTGGTATTCAACTTCTATATTTTGTTTTGCCTCAGTAAAGAGTGGAAATTTTTCATACGTATTTTAAATTATTAATTAGAGCAAACATCATATGAGTGGAGTGTTATTATTGTATGGAGAGTTTTGCCTGATCTATTAATTAGAGCTTAAAAGTTAATTTTTTGTCCAAACTTTATCTAGCTAGAGTTCCAGGAAATTTCTTAATTTGGGAACCATACGTCTAGTGGCTGATGCAACCATCATGACAAGTAATTGATGCATTTATATGTCATAATTATAATCTGTGATTCAAATTTAAATGCAAGTTACAAATTTTTTAAATTAGTAATTACTTTTTACAATCTGAGTATCTAGTTGTTCTATGCACTTTAGCATAGTGAGATCTCCTCTTCGGAATTCCTTTGTGGAAGAAATCAGGAGGACCCTTTGATGAGAATTAGGCTAATTCAAATTTGATTTATTTTTACTTACTAAAGAAGCAGATGTCTTAATGTTTATATTAATTAGTTAAATTTTCTTCCATAATGATTGGGTTAACTAGGCAAAAGAATATTATATGTAATAGCTCTATAATAATCAGACCGAAATGATTTAATATATGAATTAGGTAAGTGTGTAATCAAAACTTTATTTTAGAAAATAAAGTTTGCACAGAGTAATATTTCTTCCTATAAATGTCAATGCACACTTGACATTCAAATTTGTTTAAGAATGATTAACATTGAGTTTTCCCTTATTCTGATACATCTGACATTACTTAACATATTGATGTGGTTAAGATTATCACGTATTTCAACAGGAATCAAGAATTCAATTAAAACAATTTTTTTCATATTATGAAATTATGATATAAAAATGTTTAGAATGTTATTCTAAAAGGTCTGTTATTTTTAAATACTTTTTTCCTTACAAAAAATTTAATTTATTTTTTCTGAAGATGGATTAATATAAATCATTTTGGAATTAGTTAGAGTGATGTGACTAGCTCCAAAATATTTGTTTTATAAATTTTTAAATATTTATGATATAAAGAATTAGGACTTTATACTGTGACCTATATATATAATTGACAGTAGGCATGTTAATATTCAACACCAAATGGCGCCACTAGATTTATAGTCTAGAGATAACAAGATGGGTGAGGAAGGTAATGCAGTATGTAGAAGATTTGGATAAAAAAATTATGTCAATATAGTTGTACAAAAGATGGGATGATTGTGTTAGAAGAATTGTTGAGTGTTATAGTGGTAAGGAATAGGATAGAAGAATAGATGTATTAATAAAGAAGAGGGGGTTGGTGAGATGGAGAACTAATATGGAGAGTAACAAGAGTTTAAATATATATAGAAGGAAATGGAATATTGAGTGCTAGTTAATTTATGATAATAGCAAGGAAAATAATTTACTATTTAAGGCTCGAACAGGATCTTTAGCAACAGGAGATTATACATGTAAATGGAAAAATGTTGATGATTTAGTCTGCAAGTTGCATACGGAAGGCATAGAAAATATTAGGCATCTGTTAATTGAATATAAATGTCTGAAAGTAGAAAGGATACAAATAATAAAGTTGTGGAAGAATAAATACAAGGAGAGTGATTATACAGAAAGTGGGTTATTGACTTTTAGATTGGGTTTGGGAAAGATAAGGAGAATTTAGATATAAAAGCCAGGGAGTTGATAAAGCTTATGTTGTTGAAATGGGATGGAACAGGATATGGAAAAACTTAGGGTGGGAAATGGAAAGGGAAGGTAAAGTGGCTACCAGGTTTCTCTGGGCATAGTTTCTGAGAGATTCCTGACTCTGTATAAAGAGAAGTCATAGTGCATCACATCACAATATTTTATCAAGAGACATTGTATCAAAGTTTACTGGTGAGAATCTTAATTATAAATGTCTAAATAGCTACTCTATTACTAATAGATACTTAAAACACCCCCATGTCACCAAAAACTGAGATTCTTTAGAAACATTACTTAGCAAAAGTAAATAACAGGAACAGGCATTATAATACAATTAAATTACTAAATTGAAATTGCCTCTTTTATGTTGGCATATATTGTATTTAACATCAGACAAGTTTTGAATATTAATACTCACAAAATCTTACATTAATAATGCAGTATCAGCTTTGAAGATTATCACTAAGTAACTCTATTATTTATCTGTTTCTGTTAGACATGTGACAGATAAGTTAAGATATGAGCACATATATATTTCACTTTTATATTAAAAAAACAAGCAATAATAAAACAGCTTAGATTAACTATAAATGCTCGCAAAGACCATTACAAAATTATATCTATTCACTATACATTCTATTCCACACCATGTTAAATGTAAAATAACATAAATAACATCTAACAAACCTGAATACAAAGTAAATTCAAATCCATGGGAAGAAATGACTCTAATCTGAGCAAATATCAAAGTCATCTGAGTGCTTCAAGTGTGCATAATATATATGTGGGAGGGAGGGGGGTAAATAACATATATACAATTGAAAAAGCACTGGTAAATATCTGCAGGATCACTATATAAAATGAACATACATATTTGTACTAATCTTTGCATTCAGACACATATCTGAAACAAACAAAATAAAGAGGGCAAAACATCTATGAATTCTAAACACAATAAAATTAGCTTACTCAACTATTTATATGCATGTGCAAAAATCATGTTAAACACACATACCTAGACTTCATTAATTTTGAAGGTATATTGTTTAAATGATATATTGAATAGATAACATTTGCTAAACTAACTATTTAAAAACTAAATCTTTTTTATATTTAAATTTTTTTTTTTTTATCTTTAGGAAAAAGATTGATTTAACCTAAACTAAATTTTGATTATTAAAATCATTTCCATTGTTTAAAACTCTTTGGGGGAAAAGTATAAGATATAAAACCAAAATTTTTTTTATCTTGAATATTTAAAGTCAGACTATTACACAACTAAATTTTTAAAGAACTTTATCAAAGATAATAGAAGTTTTCAATAATGTCCATAACTTAAAAGAAATATTTAGACACATAATTAAAAGAAATATTTAGACACATACCACAATATATCAAATACACTAAACTAAATTAAATAACATAAAGTATAAGTATTAAAACTAATTTAACATTCAAGATAAATAATAAACTAAATACATAAAATTATATAAATAAAATTATAAATTTTCTGATATCTCTAAATATTACTATCTTGTGATAACTAGCATATTAAAAGTTTATTAAGTTGTTCCTAAAGGAAATATACCCATTACATTAGCTGAGAGAAATCTGTTTTTTTATAAAGACAAAATTATATTTACACACATACTTTTTTCTATAGCTGTGATAAAAAGAGAGTTCTTTAGTAGTTGCCAGTTTTCAAATATTAGTCACAATTGGATTTTTATGTTTCCAAGTAAAGTTTGCCTTAAAATTTGTTCACTTTCACTATTGAGAAGTGCATCTGTTTTAGCTGCAATATAATATAGATGGAGCTGGTTGGCATAGTATTGGATTTAATTCAGAAATCAGAGTTCAACATCCTAGTAATGGACTTCATGTCCCAGAATGAAATTCTTTAATGGCTTCTAGCGACACATGCTGGTTAGTTCAACTGCTTGGCAGGTTCACAAAAGATGTTCCTGGTAAATGACAAGCACAAACAGCCAACAAAAAACAAAGACAAAATTATTTTCTGAGGCGGCCCTTTTTATATAATTACCAAAATGTGAAAAACATTTTTCTGATATAATTAGCCAAGCCAGCAATCATTTTTAATCACCCATATTTACAAAATTCCTTAGATTAAACAACATGTTTACAGATAATAGATAGCTATTGTAATCCCTAAAATATATCGAATTGACATGTTAAAACACTTACAAACATGAAACAAAACTTAATAAAAGAAATTTGTTTTTAAAAAATTTCCCTTAATAATGAGATAAACAAAAAAATTTTCTAAATTAATCTGATTCTTTTGTTAAACTTAAGTAAACCTGTTTCTATAATATAATTTTTTTTAAAACAAATTTATTTAGTTGAAATAAGTTAGTCTTTTTATCTTTCAAAATTAAATTTAAAATTGACTCAATTTAATTTTAAGAATTCACCTTTATCAACGTGGGTGTGTGCCTATAATAGAAACCTAAATTTTATAAAAAAATATAAATTTAATCAGTGAAAACCAAATCCAACTCATGTTTGCCACTTCTATAAATTTAAATATAAATTGAAATAGCTATTTATCTCAACATATATATGTGTAAAATAGTTTTTGGGTTAAACTGTGTGTTATTTTTGATTATTTCTCAACATTTCAATGAAACAACAACTACCATTGTCAACGTTAACTTTTCAAAGAAAAACCATTAGATCTTAAATAATAATGAGATTGGGTGTGAGATAAAGACTGAGCTTGAGCATGAAGTAGTTGAGCATTCAGAATATATGGATTAACAAAATGTTTATTTTTTTCCACTTCATTATTAATTGATTTCAAGTTGATATTAGAAAAAAAGAGATAAAATAACTGGTCTCCATAAGGCTGGAGTATATTGTGCTTCATCGACTCTATTTACACCAATTGGCCTTTTTAATATTTCGAATGATTCCCTTATGGTTCACTAATGATACTTTTCCAAGTTAGCAAGTATTTTAGCATTATCAAAATCAGGTTTGTGACCAATTTCTAAAAAATGTGAATGAGATATGATTTTATATAGCGCTATGTTTTTATACTGTAATAGTGATATTAGCAATTAAGCCAATGCGCATGCGCTTAAAGATAAATTATAAATGAATAATCTCACTTTTGTATCTTTTCTAAAAAACTATATCTTGTGTGTGGAAAAGTGAGAGTATTCATTTATAATTTATCTTTAAAGCGCATGTGCATTGGCTTAATCGCTAACATCACTATTAAAACATGTGAACTAAAAGCTGATGTATTTAACTTCTGATTAACGACATTTTTTGTTCATTAATTCTGACATTAATTCATCTATTAGACTAGTCTACATAGCTTTTCAAGTCCTGTAAACATGAAATTTCATGAACACCCTGATATTCCCAAAGTACTTTGGCTTTAGATTTATGAAAAAAATCCAATTTTTTTGCTAGGGGAAAAAATAGTCTTTATGTTAAAATAAGATAGTCTTCTACTGATTTTATCAGTGACACTTTTCTTGGAAGGTAAAACCATTCTATAAGTAGATGAATTATCAATCATGTTCTTTTTTTTAAAACATCAATGCTATATAATACCTTATATATGGTGTTTTAATTGTAACCATTAGAAAGCAGAATATTTTTTTTTAGTTCTATTTCTTGAATAAGATGATCCTTATCTGACAAATTACAAGCTCTCATCAAAAGAGTTTTTGCTACACAAAATATATGCACAGGATGATGATGAGAATTATTGCTAAGGAGTCATCACATTTTCTTGCAATCAAAACATCTAGAAAAAAAAAGATTTATTTTCAAACTTCCATAGTAAACTTAATATTTGGAATTAAGAAAAACAAAAAAAGTGTTCAAAGCATCAATACCATGAGGCCATATAACAAATGTATCATCCACATATTTGTGCCAAATAGAAGGTTTTTTAGTGACTGCATTTAATACTTGACTTTCAAAATTATTCATGAAGAGATCAGCAATTACAGGTGACAGTGGAGATCCCATAGAAAGAAATCTTCTGTTCTATTAGTATGATTATGTGAGAAGCTAAAGATTGAGTGTATAACAATGATGTCCAAATTGTGTCTCATGAGCCAAGTGTGGTGCCCGAGGCAATATGAATATTGATTTTCATTGTCATATCAATGCTAGAATATTTTATTTCATAAATGCTTTAAAAATAAGTAAAAAGCATGTAAACATCACATGATCACTATCTCTTAAACTAGCACATAATTGTTATTAAACAAGGCAAAACTCTCCATAACAGTAGTGCCACCCTATGCCAACCAGGGTAATCAGTGGATGCTAGAAGGCTTGTGCATAAAATCCCTATCTAGTGCCTACTCATCCAATAACCACAGACTAGTTTCTGGCTTAGTTTTGTAGTTAAGTAGAGATAAAAGGTAGCTGCTGGAGGGTTGCATTGGATCCTAAGATCTAGGTGCAGTGCTCTCAGATCCAAGGCTACTCACTGATAAAGAACACAAGCCAGAAACTAGTCTGGGGATATTGGATGAGTAGGCACTAGATAGGGATTTTATGCATAAGCCTTCTGGCATCCATTGATTACTCTGGTTGGCACAGAGTGGCACTACTGTATAGAGAGTTTTGCTTTGTTTAAAAAGCATGTATTTTGAAACTTTCAAATTTTTTTCTTTTAAATAGTACCAGTTAAAAATGTTGTTAATGTAAATTTTATTATTGTATTTTTTTTGGTAAAAAATGTTTGACATTTGATAATCTATGTCATTTCCAAATCATTTTCCCTAGATTTCTTTACAAAAAAGTTAGCTACTGGAAAATAATATTTATGTACAAAAGAAGTGTGATTCTATGTTTATATCAAGTTACTGTAAGTGCTGAGTTGTGAAAAATTTAAATGGTAACTTAAGTATTACATAAGTAAAATCATCATCATCATTATCAAACATTATCAATCCACTGAAGGATGAAGGACTCTCCAAGTTCAATCCATCTCCGATCTTTAGCTTCTCTTCTCCACATCACCCTGCACACTTTCTTATTTCATCCATCCACCTCACATGTGGTCTATTTCTGGGTCTTTTAAAATCTCTTGGAATCCAGTTTAAGATTTCAGTTGGCCATCTATTATCATCTCTTCTAGCAATATGTCCAGCCCAACTCCATTTCATTCTTTTAATTTTTTCAATGAGGTCAGTAACACCTGCTTGTTCTCTTACCAATATATAGTCATAAATAAATAAGTGAAAAAACATCTTGGATTTTACTTTCTTTTATTGTCTTGTCAGAGCTCTAAATGATATCCTAAATATGACTTCATATGCTTAGCAATAATGCAATATTTCTCTAATAATCACATGAAAATTTTTATGAAAGTTTTAGGAAAACTTAATAAGTTTACAGATATTCTATTAGTTGGTACCACATGTAAGAAACCTTTAAAAGACTGACAATAATATTTAAACTATTTAGAAACAAAGAGGTAATTCTGTATTACTGTTTAAAAGTTACCTGAAAAATCTATGAATAATAAAAAGCTGCATTAAAAAGTCATAAAAGGCAAACTAAAGACTATTAGTCATTTATTTCTACATTGATTTTTACTTTAATAAAGAAAAACTAATTGGTTAATCCTAACAAAATACTTTTACTTAAAGATGGCGCTGTTTGATGTTTGTATTTCTTCATTCTTTTATAGCAATATTTTACTAGGTGTTTTTTTTTAAAATGTCAATACTATGAGCGAATGAAAACTGACTTATTAATTAAAAAATATCTTAAGTTTTTTGTTCTCCAGTTTCAAGATAATTCGTGACATTACTTAGATAAAATTTCTGGAATAGGAAAAACAAATATTTTTTTGTCTAGTTTATTTTTAAAACAATAATTGTATAATAATTATTTAAAAACAAGAATATACATGACTGTACTTTATTTTATACATGTTTATTTTTAAAAATAAAAGTTTACAAATTTTATTCATAATGCTAATAAAAAAACTACAGCTGGTGCAATGAGCACACCTTGTGAAAATGATTGCTAATGCCTTTATCAATATTGTGATAGGATTTTTTGGAATATTTTAAGAGTTGTAAATACAATTTTAAGTATTAGAACATAATTTTACAGATTTATAAGGCTTCACATTTATTCATTCTCATTTTAAAAATAAAATTCATTCAACAAAGATTTTGTTGATATTCTGTATTCATGGGATTAGCTGGCTTTTTTATACCATCTAATGAAAAAAAAACCTCTATTATTCTAATAATGTTTTTTGTCTGAAAACTTATATTTCTAACAAATTAAGTCCAATTCATGTAATATAGAATAAGGATTTAATACTAAAATCCAAAGGTTGAGAGATTACAAAAGCTGTCATTAGGAATAGCAATGTAATTGTTAACCTTATAAAAGATTAACTGTGTATCATAATAATAATTTTAACTTTTCTTTTTTGAATAGTTTAATTTTATTGAAAATATTTATCTTATTTTATAATAATTGTTTATGTTATATATTTCTATTATATATTGTTCAAACACAGTAGGGAGAGTAACTTAAACACTGTGAGCATTATTGGCTTACTTAATAAATTGTAACAGTTGGAGATATAAAGTTCTGAAAAAAGATTTCTGGGTCAATCGAAACTGTAACCTGTAAGAAAAGTGTGGAAAATAAAGCATTGTGTAACAGTAGTAAATTGCTTGGACAATTTAGTATTATATGATAATTAGTCATAGCTTTGAGAAAATCAGTCATGTAAAAAAAATATTTTACCACCTATACACCCGGGTCTCGTTTTATGTGGATTTATTTAATGTGATTTTGATGTTATGCGATTCATATTTCTTCTTAATATCTTTGTATGCGGTTTTCTTTTATGTGATAAAAATTATTAGATCAGAAGTGGACCTCTGATAATGCACTATTACTTTAAATATTATAAATTTCATGCACTCACGTCATATTTAGAGTAATAGTGCATTATCGGAGTTAGACTTCCATCTAATAATTTCAATATTTTCAGCACTTTATAATAGTATCGTAATAGATTTTATGCAGTAAAGAAGTTCATAATTCACTTAAAATCAGGATTTCCCCATTTTATATACACACATTAAATTTTACAAGTTTATAATGTAAATCTGTTCAAACATTATAGATGCCTATACTATATATGTTGTTGTTTTTGCATTTTAAATCACGTTTTATTTTTGCTTTTTAAAAAAAGAGTATGTAATCAATTAATGATTTAGTGTCCATAAGTTTATTTTTAAAAGGTAAGTAACAGCAGTGGGCATAATTAAATTTGAAAATTAAAATCTGATTTTTAATTGTAATTAACAATTTAAAAATTACATAACGTGATCTGAAATTGATGTGAAACGATGAAATTTGATTTTTAAATGGAATTGAAAATTACAAAATTAAAGACAAAAATAAGAATTTAATTTTTAATTGTTAGTTTTAATTAAATTTTGCCCAACAGTGGTGAGTCGGTATCTTTTTATTATCGTAAGTCTAAGTTCTTATTTTTATTTTAAACTTTTAGTTTATCCTAATGGAGAGGAAAAAACACCCAAGAAAATGAATTTCTTTGGAAACAAAAATTTAAATTGTAAATCACTTAGCAAAATGGGAAGGATCAACAGCGATTGGAAAACATTTTAGTTGTATTTCCTCTTGACTTCGTTTAAGAAGAAGCTACAGTACCTCATATCTCATCAAATCATGATGAATCTGATGTCTCAAATAGTGATAATAATTAAAATACTGTACATGTATGAAAAAAATGTAAATTATGCATAAAAATATATTGTTTTGAATAAAATTAAATACTGTAGTTAATAAAAAAAAGTAAAAAAAGTTTGTCTTGCATCAATTTTTTTCAAATTTGAAATTTTTTATTAGTCATATTTTCTTTTCTTCTTTTTTTATGTGAATTTTAAAGTAATTTTACATTGTTGCTAAGCTTTTATGCAATTTTCAAAAATTACAGTAACCTATCCCCCATTTTTCAAGGTAAGTTAAGTCTATTTTTGTGCAAATTTTCTGAAAAACCTATCTACCACATAAAATGAGACCCAGGTGTATAATATAAATTTATTAAGTTTCACTGAATATACAAATTTTAAGGTATAATTTTAAAGGTGTAATCTTCAATATTATTTTAATACATAGTAAAAAAATATGAATGATTGATTATTTCTTAAGAAATTAAAAGGTTTTAATGAAAAGCTTGTTTAATTAAATAGTTGCACTTGGCAAATAATAAATGATAAAAGAAAATCTTTACATTATAAATATCAACTTTCTATTTCAGTTAAAATTAAATAAATTTTTTAACAATAGAGCATGCATATACATGTGTGAATGCACATTTAAAAAAAAGATTATTTAATAGATTGTGTGCACTGAGAGAAACAATTGCAAAAGAAAAATAAAGGAGGCATACTACATCATAAATGATCCACATGCCATTAATAGAAAAGACAAGTATTTTTTTATCCCTAAGAAGTGGTCAAGCTGATTGATCTTTGGATAATAAAATTGTTTTGCAAATGAAGACTAATTTTTATATATTAGCAAATGTCAACAACACTACAACATTTCTAATTCTTCGGCTATGAATATGAGGTTAAAAGACATCAAAAGCACTAAGCCTGATATTCAACTATGATTTTTCTAACTTCACCAATGAGCATTTGAAGCACAGTATAATTGCTATTACATATCTTTGGAAATGAATACTATGAATTATGAATTTTTGAAGTTAGATAGATATTTAAAGAACATGAAAATTTTTATGATTTTATTATACTGAGTGCAGCCTAGTTTAAAAAAAGAATACAAAGTAGTGAAAATTTATTTTAATAAATGTCTAAAAAAGAAATAATTTATATCTTATTATTAGTCTTGTATCTGATTGAAATATAATCAGTGTTAAGTAATAGCAGACTAATTTAAGATGAAATGCAAAGTTGTATATATGTTTACTTTATAGAAAAATATTGATTATAATGTAGCCATTTACTCTTTGGAGTTATTGCAAATATTTATTGTAGATTAAATGAGTTGAAAGGAAAATTAAAATGTCTTTATATTTTTGTAATGGACAGTTAATGTGCTCTGTATTATGAGCCATGGTAAGATAATAAATTTAGGAATATTGTAATAATTGGATAATGATTTGAGATTTTGTCATATGCAGTTAATGTAGTCTTATATATGCTCATATAAATAGTTTTTTTTCAAGTTGTTATTTTATTTATCATGGCTTGAGGGTTGAATTAAGGTCATCAAGAATTTTTTTATGTATTTGTCCTTTCATATTTCATCATTTTTTTTGTTTTGTTTTCATATTCAACATTGAATTTAAGATTAAACCATTATTACTTATCAGAAAATAATAAATTTGATTTCATTTATAGATATTTTTGTTTACTTCCTAAATAAATTATAAGTATTCACATTTTATTTTTGAAAATATTAAAAAAATGAATTTTTAATGAAAACAAACAGCTTTCTACATCATCATTTGTAGAAAGATTGTTTTCTTATTCTGAAATCAATGAAATCTTTGTTATTTCTTTTTAAAATCTGAATAAATATTTATTTATTTCTGTTAAATCTAACTCTGGTCAACACATTTGACATATAAAAAAATCTAATGAATTATGCTTTAAAAGTTTGAATTTTTTAAATATTTATTGCAATATTGTATTTTCATACTAGTTATTTCCAATAACATAGATGACATAAAAGTAAGGTTGCAAATGCCTTCAAAGTAAGTTTGCATTGCCCAAAAATATAACATTTTGTTTTTAAAAATAAAGCATTTTCATTCAAAATAAATTATTATTAATTCATAATCTTGATTTGAATTAAATATTGTATAAATTATTGTGCAAATAAAATCTTAAATTGTAAGAAATTGGCAAATAAACATGTTTTGATTATTTGAACTATTTTCTCTAAACAATATTGTAAAAAATGGTGAAATCAGAAAATGTCAGAATACAAAAGGAGGACCCATCAATGTGGACAGAAGATGGAACTAAAGTCCTATTATGTTGCCCAATTTTCAATTTTCTGGCCACCTATGAAAATTTTTCGAACTAAAAAAATACACATATTTAAAAATACAGCTTGCAAAAATTTTCAATAGGAGGCAAATAATTTTAAAAATGAAATACTTTATTTGGAAATGTGCAAAAGTTAATAGTGTTGATTAATGATGTGATCATATTTATTTTTTTAGTGATTTTATCAATTAATTCTATCTGCAAAATATTTCAGCTCTGATATATTTAAATTTTGTCCTATAATATGACAATATATAATTTAAGATAATGATCTTAAACATTTGAAATCATGAAGTATGATATTAGTTCATTATTAAGAGGGTTTATGAAGTATTGAGAGAAATTCATTTACCAAACATGGTATCCAAATTTACAAATGTATTTATATATATGTTAGATATAAAAAATATGTATGATGTAGTCACTAAATGTTTTCAATACTATATTATAGTAAAAAAAGCTGATGGTAGTACAATAAGATAGCTATGCGCAATAGGTTGTAATTAGTTTAGTTATTTATAACATTTAAGAAATAGAATATTTAAATACTATTAAAAACATAATGCAATAGGGTCTTGAAAGGGAGTTAAGCAGAGAAAAGAAATAAGTAATGAGAGTGGCTTGAATGCAAATTTTTTATTAGTAAATTGACATAAGAATACAAGTAATGTACTTGTGAAATTAGAGATATTTGCATATAAATTAGAAGAGAATGGATGGAAGCATCAACTGGTGATAGAATTGTATATAGCATGTACATAATAAATATGTTATTACATTTGTCATTCTAATATTGGCTTAATTGCTAATATCACTATTACAGTATTAAAACATAGCACTATATAAAATAATATCTCATTATATATGTTTAATTTCAACTAAAGAATGTCAGGTCATAAATTGTAAAGATTTTGCAGGTGTCATTCATTCAAAAATAACAAATGTAATTTAAAGTGATTGCTTAATACCTTCATGCTCTTATTTCCATACGCTTAAGATTTGCCCATACATAAATGTTTGGGTTGAAAGAATGGGTAGATTCATTCCATTCTTTCTAAAATATTATATCTTGTGTCTGGAAAAAAGTGAGAGTATTCATTTATAATTTATCTTTAAAGCGCATGTGCATTGGCTTAATTGCTAATATCACTATTAAATTGTTTTATAAAAGTGGTTTTATTTAATACCTAAATCAGAGAAGTTTACAACATCAGGATCTATGCTGAAAATAATTTACTAAATGCAATGGTTATGAAGAAAGAATGAAAGAAGAGATGTGAAGAAAAATCTGAACAAAAAACAATGATGTATAGCAAGCTTTATACCACTTAAACCAAAATCTACAGAGTATATTTTGGGGATAATTTGATTTAAACTCATTCTCAATCACTTTTCTGGTTTCTGAAAGAACCTGATGGCACCCAACTATATTGTAGCATTGTTCTTTCACATCCAATTATTAAGGCATACATGATGACTAATACAATATATATATATATATATATATATATATTGTACCATTTATTTATATATATGGTACAAATTGCTATTTAATATTGTATATCATTTAAATAAAAAAGAGAGAACCCAATCCTTAATTTTTTTTTGTAATATAATGTTGTTTTAAGAAAAATGTACAGTGAAAGTTTAATTTTTCCTTTTTTTATATATATAATTTAATTAAAATAAATTCGATATTGAAAAGTGCATACTGAATAATTGATTCAAATAGTGAAAGGAAATTTCAAAGGTAAAAGATTGCTATCAGAAACGACTTTCTGATAGTAATTAAAAATGGCAGGAATTCATAAGAAGAAAAGAGACTTTGTAATAAAAAAATGAGAAATAATGTAGAAGTTTATAAAATAGAACAAAAGGTAAAAGGAATATGCACAGAACTTCTAAAAAGAATCTGGGGATATAAAAGGAGCCGGCAGGTTTGAAAAGGGTCTTTTGTCTTGTTGTTCCAGAGAGTGTTGAGCAATTTGAAGTGTCTCGTATTTTTTTTAATAAAAAAATTAATAAAATGTGTCCACTTAGATACAAACTGAAACCACTCTCCATGAATGAGTAGAACTCTATCATTTGCTGACACTTTCTCTTGAGAAAAGTCACCTAAATTGTCTTCTGGCTCTACCTAAATACCAATCGGAGATTTGGAAGGAATAAAACAATAAAAAGAAAACTACTGTGGACTACCCATTGAAGGAATTGGACATCGGATGATCAATGACCTACTTAAATATCAACTTATCAGTAAGTTAATGGCCATAACTTTTACATAAAGCTTTATGAACTGAGATTTGAATGAAATGTTTATCCCATAATTTTTTGATCTAAAGATTTGCGAACTGAGTAGTGAATGAAACTGTTACCACAGAAAAATAAGAGACACAAACTAGCTATTACTTCAAGAAGAAATATTTGAATCAAATTATTAAATTCATTATGCATAATCCTTTCCAATATTATAATTTTTTTATCATAAATATTAAATGTTTGACGGGCTAGAATAAATCTTTATTATTAACATAACTTTCATTATACGTGTATAAAATTAATAATGTTATTATATTTAAGTTTTATATTTGATTATTTAGATTCAAATTAGTGTACAAATTACCTTTGCTAAGTAGATTTATTTTCTTAATTAAGTCAAAGGGGAATATCTTCTCCTACTTAACGGGAATTTTAATCCCGATCGTATAATTACTACTTTACGAGTTACGATATGTTTGATGCAGAATCAGTGAGTCTAAGCGACTCTGGCACCCTCATTTATAAATTAAAAACTGATTCAGCTCACAATTGTACTCATAACAATTCTAGGCTGAGTTGATCAGGAAATATAGTTATGTTTTTTTAGAAATAGAAATACAACTTTCTTCTTTTTTGCATAACTTGATCAGCTCATACAGTTTATTGTATATAGAGGCCTAGCAAGACGGAAAATGTTACAATGGTGACCCAACTCGGGAGAACGAAAAAAAAACCCCATGACCTGAGAAAATTTAAAAACGGCATAAAATTGAGAATTTAATGTCCGTAGCTGGAAAATAAATATGACCACAAATAGTGCGCAAGTCTAAAAAGTTATTGCGTATGATTACAAAAGTTTTTTTTAAAGAGTAGGATAAGAGTGTAAGATTTTAAATAAGACTATATTGAAATAAAATAATAGCTTATAAATTAAATAATAAATAAAACCGATCAAAGGTTAGCAATGATGGTAAAGGTGGAGAGGGACGGGAGATTATAGGGTGATAAAAGAGAGGGGTGTCGGTGAATGAATTTATTAGCAAAGAAAAATAAAATATTGAAATTATATCGTAACAATTGATGAAGTTAAGATTTTGTTTACTATAGCAAAAATAAACCACATGGCCCTATATGAAATTGAAAAGTAGTAAAAATATTCAAAATATGGCAGAAGGCGAGAAAGAATTAAAAGAGGGCATGGAACCCTTAATAAGAAAACTATTATACAAATGCATGATGGAATTCAAAGAAGATGTAAAGAAAGAAATGACAGAAATGGTCAGAGAATTAAAAGAAGAAATAAAAGAACCAGTAAAAAAATAAAAAAAAGAGGAAGAAGAGAAGAAATAAAGTGATCAGTAGAACAACAGAGGAAAAGAGGATAGATAATCTTATTTGTGAGTGGGACAGTGAATCGATTAAGTACACATCTCAAGAATGCCCAAAGGTTGTTTTGCAAATAAACAATGTCAAGGTAGAGACATTGTGGGATTCTGGCAGCCAGATATCAGTAATGTCAGAAACAACGCATGAACGCATGCAGAGCCAACCCATAGAGATACCAACTCTACTGGTGAAAAGCATGCAAATAACATTGGCAAATAACAAAAAGGCACAATTGGGCTCGAAACAAGTTTGGTTGCAAATTAAAATAGGGAATAAAATTATACCCCACACATTATTAATTCTAAAAGGGTTGGTACATGAAGCCATATTGGGGTCAGACTTTATGCACAAAACTGGGTGTGTGATCAATTATAAAGATGAAAAGATTATCTGTGAAGGGGAAGAAGTGGAGTTTGGGTTATGGATGAGAATGAATCAGCAAAACGTATGTAATATGGAGGTTGAGATAGAACATCCTTCAATAGAGGCAAGGATTGATGAGATAATAAATGAAGTGAAGAAAGAATGGAAAGGGAACCTAAAAGAAGTTCTAATTGAATATAAATCGAATTTTTCAGATAAACCCGGGGTTATTAAAGGGTATGAGCACAGGATCAAGGTTGCTGACAGTACACCATACCAGGCAAGATCATACCCAGTGCCACACCAATATAGAGCTGAGGTAGAGAGAGAATTAGCTAAAATGGAGGAGTGGGATATTATCACTAAGGGTTCATCAGCATATAATAACCCATTGGTGGTTGTAAAAAAAAAGATGGAGCCATAAGACTGTGTTTGGATGCCAGGCAATTGAACAAGATTACATGGCCAGATCAAAATGTTCCACCTCCAATTAATGAGTTGGTAAATAAATTCTGGGGAAAAAAGATATTTTCCACATTAGATCTGACTGCCAGCTATTGGCAGATCAAGTTACACCCTGCTGACCGGAAGTACATGGCATTTCGATATAATGGTATATCATACCAATTTAACAGAATGCCTTTTGGTCTCAAGAATAGTGGAGCAGGCCTGCTAAAATGTCTTGACTGTGTACTGTCCCCTGAGATCAAAAAGTTAATCACTATCTACATGGATGATGTGATTATTGCATCTAATAACTCTCATGAGCACTTACAACACCTCAAGTTGTTTTTACAAGAGTGCAATATGAAGGATATTCACATTAATTTACAAAAAAGCTGTTTAGCAGCAAGAAGTGAATTTCTTAGGGCACTTAATTAATGCAAATGGAGTCAGACCTCACCCTGACAAAATCCAGGCAATACAAGATTTCCCAGCCCCTCGAACACCAAAACAGATGAGATCATTTTTCGGGCTGTATAAATTTCTACAATAAATTTTACAAAAACTTCACTTCAGACATGGAGCCTCTGCTGCAATTATTACATAAGGGAACATCATGGAAATGGATGGAAGAGCACAAGACCAATTTTAGGGTTATTAAAGAGAAGTTCCTTAGCCAAGTGATGTTGGTTTACCCTGACCTAAGGAAACCATTTATTGTTCAGGTAGACAGTAGTGGGTATGGGTTAGGTGCAGCTCTTATGCAAGCTCAAGAGGATGGTACCTTGGGCATAATTTATTTTGTCAGCAGACCATTGAGAGGTGCAGAGATTAATTACTGTGTAACAGAGAAAGAGGCCTTGGCTGTGGTGTGGGCATTTCAGAAGTTCCGCCAATTCTTGATAGGATCGGAAATGATTGTTAGGACAGATCATAAGAGCCTGGAATTCTTAAACCACAGTTATTTAACAAATAGTAGGCTAATCCAATGGAGCCTTTTTCTCCAGGAGTTCAATTATTCCATCCAGTATTGTAAGGGCACTGAAAATGTGGTAGCTGACACATTGAGCTGGAATATTGTTCCTGATACCCAGGACCATCTGCAGATGGAAGATATCTGTTTGGCAAGTGTAGAATTAGAAACAGACACTGTAGTAGAAGAAGGATTGAGACACTTAGGAAAGGTACAACAGCAAAGCCCTACCTACAAGAAAATTATTGACCAACTAGAAGACAAAAATGAAGTGGGAGAAACAGCAGATGCTAACGTTGGTAAGAGATACTGCCTGAAATAAGATCCTGTGGTATATCACTGACCCACAAAGGGATCAGTGGAAGATGATTATACCAGAGAGTTTACAGGAAGGACTTATTACATACACCCATCATTTGTATGGGCACTATGGTGTAAATAAAGTGGAAGGCTTATTGAGGACATGGTTCCATTGGCTGAATATGAGAGCACAGGTCACCAGGATAGTAAGCTCATGCGAGACCTGTCAGAAGACAAAACCAGCAAACAAGTCATATCAAGGTCCATTGAATCCTATCATCCCTAAGGAACCCAATGACCTGGTGGCTGTTGATTTCTATGGACCATTGCCAGCTTTTGGGAAAATGAAATATCTACTAGTGGTATATGACCTTTTTTCAAAATGGGTGTCGGCATATCCGGTGACCCAGGCCAATACTAGGAATGCCATATGAGCCCTGAAGGTACAATATTTTAAAAGGGTAGGCAGACCCAAAGCTTTTTTGTTAGACCATGGTATGCCTTTCACATCTTATGATTGGCAACAGTGGATAGAGAGGATGGAGGTAAAACACATATTGTCATCCATACAAAATACACAATCCAACCCTTGCGAGTGGGTGATGAGAGAGTTGGGATGCCTCTTCAGGTATATACTGCATCCAACCATAGTGGATGGGTGAAACAACTCCCAAGGGTGCTAAATTTCATAAATTGGACTCATAATGAATCCACCAGATTTGCACCTGTAAGACTTCAATTCGGACAAGCGGTACCTCAGTTGTATAAATCCACATTACCCACTAGTCCAGAAAACACTGATAAATGGAGAGATCATGAAGAAGCAAGAAAAAATTGGAACACTGCGCCAAGCTCCAGACCCTGCAGAAAGGAGTCCTGACTGATAAGTTTAAAACAGGGGATATGGTATGGGTCAAAATGAACCCTGTGAGCCAAACTGGGAAGCATATTTTTAAAAAGTTCCAAAATTTGTATGAGGGACCTTACCAAATCAGCTGACGGGATGGTCCCAATGCTTTCACTTTAGAGAATGGTGAAGAAGAAAGGGGTACCTATAATGCTAGGTCACTGAAACCCTATAAGACTAGGACATGGGTTAGAAGTACTCCATAAAGACTTATTAAGAATAAAATTAGTTTAAATCTCTATTTTTATTCTCATTCCCCTGCCCCAGTGGTATTGTACCATTTATTTATATATATGGTACAAATTGCTATTTAATATTGTATATCATTTAAATAAAAAAGAGAGAACCCGATCTTTAATTTTTTTTTGTAATATAATGTTGTTTTAAGAAAAACGTACAGTGAAAGTTTAATTTTTCTTTTTTTTATATATAATAATTAATTAAAATAAATTCGATATTGGAAAGTGCATACTGAATAATTGATTCAAATAGTGAAAGGAAATTTCAAAGGTAAAAGATTGCTATCAGAAACGACTTTCTGATAGTAATTAAAAATGGCAGGAATTCATAACGAGAAAAGAGACTTTGTAATAAAAAATGAGAAATAATGTAGAAGTTTATAAAATAGAACAAAAGGTAAAAGGAATATGCACAGAACTTCTAAAAAGAATCTGGGGATATAAAAGGAGCCGACAGGTTGGAAAAGTGTCTTTGTCTTGTTGTTCCAGAGAGTGTTGAGCAATTTGAAGTGCCTCATATTTTTTTTAATAAAAAAATTAATAAAATGTGTCCACTTAGATACGAACTGAAACCACTCTCCATGAGTGAGTAGAACTCTATCATTTGCCGACACTTTCTCTCGAGAAAAGTCACCTAAATCATCGTCTGGCTCTACCTAAATACCAATCGGAGATTTGGAAGAAATAAAACAATAAAAAAAAACTACTGCGGACTACCCATTGAAGGAATTGGATGTCGGATGATCAATCACCTACTTAAATATCAACTTACCGGTAAGTTAATGGCCATAACTTTTATATAAAGCTTTATGAACTGAGATTTGAATGAAATGTTTATCCCATAATTTTTTGATCTAAAGATTTGTGAACTGAGTAGTGAATGAAACTGTTACCACAGAAAAATAAGAGACACAAACTAGCTATTACTTCAAGAAGAAATATTTGAATCAAATTATTAAATTCATTATGCATAATCCTTTCCAATATTATAATTTTTTTTATCATAAATATTAAATGTTTGACGGGCTAGAATAAATCTTTATTATTAACATAACTTTCATTGTACGTGTATAAAATTAATAATGTTATTATATTTAAGTTTTAGATTTGATTATTTAGATTCAAATTAGTGTATAAATTACCTTTGCTAAGTAGATTTATTTTCTTAATTAAGTCAAAGGGGAATATCTTCTACTACTTAACGGGAATTTTAATCCCGATCGTATAATTACTACTTTACGAGTTACAATATGTTTGATGCAGAATCAGTGAGTCTAAGTGACTCTGGTGCCCTCATTTATAAATAAAAAACTGATTCAGCTCACAATTGTACTCGTAACAATTCTAGACTGAGTTGATCAGGAAATATAGTTATGTTTTTTTAGAAATAGAAATACAACTTTCTTCTTTTTGCATAACTTGATCAACTAATGCAGTTTATTGCATATAGAGATCTAGCAAGACGGAAATGTTATAATATATATATATATAATTAAATGGTAACATTTTAAATATGCAATAATTTTACCATATGAAAATTATTTAAGTCTAAATATCAAAATCTCTTTGAAGTACAATTGATGCTTGTAAATACTTCCATATTAATAATAATTCAAAGTGCATTCAAAATTGATAAATATTATTTTTGTCTTTATGAATGACTAAATATAGATATAATGCTGGATGGTTGATTTAATTTAATAAACATGAGTAGGAGTTTAACATCAACTTTTAGAATTATTATATGTTTAGAAGGGACTGCACTCCATCTTATACAACTGATATACATGACACATACATGTGGAAAAGATAAATGATCTCCAATATATGCATTTCATGTTGAACCAACATCCATCAGTCGATCCAGATCACCATCTCCAATATATACATACAATCTGTACTCAGTTTATATTAAGATAGCAAATCTTCAAACTTTACTGGATAAGCTTCAATCTTCTCCACTCTCCAGCCATTCATATCATTAAAAATCTGATGATGAAGCAATCAAAGCCCTGTGTTCAAATTCCTTCTAATTACACTAACTTTGGTATAGCCAATATATTTATATTTGAATATTAATTATTATATACTGTAACAGTATGAATGTTGTGTGATGGGAAAACATCATCATCCTAAAATAAGTAAAATAAATGACCCAGAAAATTCAAAGTTAGAAAAAATTAATAAACATGTTAAAAACATAAAAACATATATTATATACACCTCCAGCATTATTCTCTAAGAGATAAACAGTCTTCCTTTACGACTGAATTGAAAGAGGTACTTTATAAAATCTAGGCTAATCATTTAGTCAATGCTAAACTTTTGGCATAATATAAAATCAATAATTTGCATCCATATATTTAAGCACTAAAGTTACAATAATGCGCATAAAAATGCTGAGATCGAGATATTATTCTGATCATCATCAATGTTCTTAGTCACCTGATACTTTGAGATACTGGCAATGAACAAAGTAGTAATAAAGTGAATAGACTTTAAAGGTAATCATTATCTTTGCACCATTCAAATCAAACACAAACATATATTTCCACATTTATATTCAAAACATTGTTATTATTTAAAACTAGCTTAGGATTAGAATGGCTTTAGCAAGTAGAATTGTGAACAAGAGAAAATTGACATGTGTGAAAGCTAATGTATTTTATGTTAATTAATTTCACTGGAATGACTTTACATATTATTCTATAAATGTATTAAATAGAAATAACAATAAAAAAAATGAAAAGACTGTTAAGTACTGTGTAATACAACTACATTATTTTGATTTACAATATTAAAAAAAAAATGTTACAGATTGAAATAAATAACATTGTAATTTACATATATATTATTATAAGTTGACAACACACCCATATACAATCACATAGACATGTTTGTACGATGATACAAAATGTCTCAATAATTTTTTAACTAGTGAAGATTATCCTGAAATAATATTTAAGTGCATGGATATATATATATATTCGCCATAATAAAAAAAAATATTTTTTTTTCATGTGTCATAGCATCAGCCGGGTAGCAAACCCGCTAACCCGGGACAATTGCTTGTAAAGCAGCCGTCGCTGACTTCTCGACCTCCAATGCTTGACATAAAAAATATTTTATTTGTCGATAATATATGAATCATTAAACAACAAACATATACACAATAACCACCACATACATGCATATTCTAATATAAAAAAATATTTTTAATTATTCTATTATTTATACTAATAATATCCACTTCCCTCACCCCGTATTTAAAATTAAAAAATCTTATTTTGTCTCTTTGAAAGTCTCTAGATTATTATTATAATATTTTAAAATTGTAAATAAAGTCTTATTTAAGTTAACAAATATTACTTATTTTTTTAAAAGTTCAGCTGGAAAGTTATTTTAAAACTTTTTAGCTTGTTTTTTTTTCCATCTATTAATTTATCGAATGAATACTTCTATTTAAAAGTTTTGTTTTTAAATTTTGTCATTGAACTATAAAATAAGTTTTCTGAAATCCGTTTTTATTATTTAATTGTTTTAAAATTGTTTACCATAGTTATTGTAAAAAAAAAAATCCTCTTTTTTTGAATTTTTTTTTTGCAGCGTTTAGAATTATATTTCACAATATATATGAGACTTTTCTTTGTGTTTCAATTATATTGTATAAAGCACCACATTTATAATGTACGTACTGAATTTTGTGATCATGTATGTAAATAAGTATTGGCATTCCTCAATTCTGTTTAGATTCTATAACTTCCTGGGTTGCAGCCTTGCAAACGGTCAACATCTCATATATTGGGCAATGTATTCACAGAGAAGGTATCCTTACATTCTATGGAAGTTCAAATTCACTCAATATGGAGATTAGTGATGATTTTTCAGAGCTGGCTTTCCACACACACACACACACACACACACACACACACACACACACACACACACACACCCTACTACTACATTCTCTGCAATTTAATAGCCAATAATAATCAGTTTTTTTTCAATCCCATGTAATGGAATTTGAAAGCAGAATAATTAAGTACGTTGTTTTTTATCTTGATTTAAAAAAAAACAATAAATTAATAACTTTTTTAATTTACATTAATATCCTCATTTAATAATTTATAAATCAGTTATATATCTTTAAATAAACAAAAATTCATATATATTCTTTTGTCACATATTTCATAGTAATTGTTTTTTTTTCTATTAATTTTGCATAAAAATAGTAGCTTTTCCTTTTCAGATGTAGTTATATTGAGTTCCAAGTTATATGGTCATTTTGTAAAACTGGCCATCAGATCTTGATTATCATTAGGTTCACACATGGGTCACTATTTGTGATGGAAAAAGATCATCATCCCAATATAAATAAGATGAGTATGAGCAGAGCAAAGTTGGAAATAAAGAATAAACAAATTATAAAAATATACATCACCACATTAATCATTAAGAGAATAAACTATCATGCTTTGTGACTGGAATTAAAAGAGACAGTCTATAAAATTTAGGCTTACCATTTAGTTAATATCAAACTTACGGCATAATATGAAATCAAAAATTTGCATGCACATATTTAAGTACCAAAGTTACAATCATACACAAAAAATGATGAGATCAAGATATCACACTGATTAGCCATCTGGTGCTTTGAGCATACCAGTCATTAATAAAATAATACTAATAAAGTGAATAGATTTAAAAATGATCTTTATCTTTGCATCATTCAAATCATTCTACAGAGAATAATCTGGATGTCCAAACACAAATGAATGTTTCCACATTTATATTGTAAACACTGTTATTACTCAAAACTAGCTTGGGATTGCAATGATATTAGTAATGGGAATTATGAACAAAAGAAAATTGACATATCTAAAACCTAATCTATTATATTAATACTTGTTTAGAAATTGTACTGGAGATGGAATTATCAACTATGGCAGGAGTGGGTAAATAGTGGCCTGAGGGCTTCATGCAGCCTGCCATGACAATCAAAAAAAATCTGCCTTGAACTGAGATTTCCTTCCCATGCGCGACCGAAGAATTATCTCATATTTTCCACTAGTATGGCCACGTCAAAACACATGCACAGTGTAGATAAGATGTGCAATGCTTTTCCAGTTGATCTGGTTAATTTCAATTTTGTCTTTGCATTAGCAAATATATACATTTCCAACTTTAGTGAAACCATGTAGCCTCCAAAAAAATGTAAAATTGGTGATGAATGTCATGTGTTTAATGAAGAATGGACAAACAAATATTTCTTTGGTAATAAAGGGAATAAAGCAGTGTGTTTATTGTATCATGAAAAAAAGGTGCAGCCCTTCACTTCCACAAAGTGGCTCCCGATGCGGCCTTTCACCAATCTCTGTGGCCCCCAAGCCAAAACAATTGCCCACCCCTGAACTATGGTATTATCATTAATAAAAGACAGTATAACTGGAAGGACCAAATATTTTGACATGCTTTTTGTAAAAACAAGGGCAGAAAGCAGACAGTAAAAAATTGCCACAATCAGAGAAGCATATTTTATTAATGGCAATAATAACTCCATCAATAGATGAGATACCTGCTTTGACATCTCCAAACATTGGACTATCTAGTTCATTTGCATACGCTTTGCATACTGCTTTGTTTCCTTGCCCTATTTCCTCATTCTGCAGCTCACAGTACCGCTATGAATATGAGGCAAAAGGTCTCGAAAGCGCTTAGCGTGTAATAATTTCTGTGTATCTTTATAGCTTCTCATTCAAGTGTGTCATATGCTTTGTTAATTTTGTATATTATCTAATAAGAGTAAGTGATAACACAAATAATGAAATAAATTTAACCTTTTTTTTCCATTTGACTCAAGATAATAATAAACTCCTTGTTAAAATATAATATCATTTAAAAAATACAAACATTTCTAAGTAAATGGAAGCTGAAGATTTAATAAAGCTAATGATACAAGTGGAAAACAAGACAGCTAAAAGTAAGAAAAAAAATAAATCTTAAAAAAAAAAAAAAAAAAAAGACATTATGGATTTAATAAAATCCAAGAGTAGTTTGATTTGAAAAAAAGCTAATTTGATCAGTTTTTCAATAAAAATGAAAATGTTAACTCATATAATCATAGAGATTCTTGAAAGTTAGCTTGAAAGTCAATTGCTTTTGGCTAATTTATTGATCAAATTAGTACAGGCATTTTAAAATGGCGAGTTGTAATTGATCTGAGTAGGGCATAATTAAAAGACATGATAACACTATTAATAAAAAATGTTCTGGGATCTTGCAAAGATTGATAATTCAGATTAAAATTCATTATATAAATAAGAGCAGCTCTACTTCAGTGCCATCTATAATAAAGTTGGATAACAAGTGTACTAGTGGATAGAGCATTTCAAGTTTGTGCATTAATTACTTAAGCTTTCTAAAGACAATACTATAGCAGTCTGCTGCTATTGTTTTATCCTATCGGGTTGACAATTAAGAAAACAAGTAACATTGCATTGACATGTAAACCCATATTTGTTTATTTAGAGAAGAGATTACAATATCTAAAAGTTTTGAATGACTGAACATTAAGATTATAAGATGTTATGTGGAGTTTCATGGTCTAAGATATACTGTAGTAGTGGATTAATTAAATTAAGCCATTCATGAACATTTTAGATAATTGAGATTTTTTTTGTATTAATATCAACTTCCAAATATGCAAATACATTTTCAATGTTTTCGTTTTTATTAGTATTCATCTCAACTTCAGCTATTACAATCTCCACAAGTGCAGGGCATCTCTCAGTATGATGCATTTTGCAAACAACTTTCACTCTTTAGGGGAGGTAGTGATGCCAAACGCCTGAATTTTCATACCCATGTTGATAGTTATCATGTCCCTCTTATGTAATACAGAGAGTGGTTTATATCCACTTTTAACATTTTGAGGGAAAATAAACAATCACTGATATATATTTTTTAATATTTGATTTTTATCATTTTTTAGCTCATCTCATTTCAACTGTATCAATTATCATTGAAATGTACTTTATTTAAGTTGATTGTGAATCTTTTATAGTTTATCAAACATTCATTTAAGTTTTCATTTAAATAGTTATTTAATGTCAAGCGTTGGTGGCCGAGTGGTTAGCACAGTTGCTTTACAAGTATTAGTCTCGGGGTTCGCTTCCCTGCCGATGTGCAGCATCCCAAAAGATTTTAACACTTTATTTAAAAAGGTTAGCAGGTTAAGAACTTTTTTTATATGCAGAAATTTTTGATGAGTTATTCTCATAATTTTAAAAAAAAAAAATTGAGAAAAAAAATTAATTTTACTATTTCAGCATCAAATAAAAATTTTGTGGTTTCTCAATTATAAGTCTGAATGAGTTTTAAAAAGCTTTTCTTTGTGCAGATTCTTTAGAAGACTTATATTTCTATGGTCTCAACTTGCATCTATGTAATTATGTTTCAAAGAGATAAAAATAACTCTGATCATAAAAATAAACGTCATAGAAATTGTGAGATTATTTAATCTTATAATAGATTTAACCCATTCAAAGATATATATTTTAATTATCTATTAGAACACACAACAAATTATAGACTATGTTGGCAAGCATTGGTGGTCAAGAGGTAAGTGACAGCTGCTTTACAAGCAGTTGTCTCGTGTTAGCGGGTTCGCTTCCCGGCTGAAGCTATGACACATGGGAAAACAAAATTATAGTCTATGTTATGACTAACAAAAAAAGGTTCAAAAGTGTGAATAAACAGGCAAATATTAGGGACCTTATTGAAAGAAATATAAGAGTAAGTACTTGAAGAGATAATAATAGATAAACAATTGAAGTTTTAAACTCCATCAAAAAATTGAAATCCCTAAAAAACCATATGTAAAATAGATGTATGAAATAATGAAGTTTGTTAGTGTAATGTGGAGGATATGGATTGGAGGAATTTATTAAAATTGAATAGATCTTCATGAAGACCAGAGGAAGATGATAACTACATTAACTGTTGTAATAGGTCATGCCTTTTCTAAAATGTTTCGAATCCAATGCAAACAAGATCTATAAAATATGAATTCATTGTTCTTTAGATCAATTTTATAAAATGAAATAAAAATTAAAAGTCACCCCCCCCCCCCATAATTTTGAAATATGCAGCTTTATACAAGATCTTCAAGTTCAGGATCTATATCAGATCAAAAAGAGTCACCCAAAAAGGTGATAGCTGTTATTTTTATTTCTCTTCAAATTGTTTCAAGAACAATGCTTAACTTTTCTGCTTCTGAAAGGAAGTTCTGAGTAATGAAACAACATAATCATTGGAAAGAAATAATAATTTTTATACACAGTTTGTAAATCTACATGGAGTCCCAAAATATGACTATCATTTTTTAGTAGTGGGGCAACAACTTTGGGAAGGGAGATTGTCTAAAATCCAATTGTGTACTTATGCCCTTCAAGCTTAGAGATCACTATATTGGGACAGAATATAAATTTTGTATCTTGCTATGTTACCAGAGGGTGAAAGTGATTTTATGATAATAAATGATCAACTTCAACTACCAATGATATCTCTTCAGGCATATTGAAATTTGTCAAGCCTTTTCACAGCTTGCATTAAAAGTATTTTAATAGTTATTTAATCTAAACATAATAGTAAAAATTTTTTTTTTCTGTTGTTTTGAGTATTCAAGTGGAGTACCATCTATTTTAAGTGGAATATTTGCAGTAATAATTAAAAGCTTTTGAAAACTATAAGCACCTACCATTTACAAAATACATGTGCAGTGAGAGAAGATAATCTGAATGCCTGTGCTGTAGGTGGTTGGGATGTAATGGAATTGAGATGAAGATGAAAAATTCAATGATAAAATTAAAAAAAAAATTAAATATATATATACACTTGTATATTGTAAATATTAAATATAATTTTGTGTATATTAATATATGCTGTGAATTTTCTTTTTATTGTTTTTTGTTTAAGACTATTAATAATATAATGATCAATATCTAATATAATTTTTTATTTGTCTACAATGTTGTAACAAATATAGAAACAAAATAATCAATCTAAATTATTTAGTTTAAGACTATTAATTTAAATTAATAGTATTCTTGTTGTCAGTTGTTACTAGTTGAGCCTAAAAAATGAATAGCTGATTATGTGGTTTATATTAGATTAGAGATATAATACCTATTACATATGGATACATATGTTTTACTTTAGTAGGTATCAAGGAGACTATTAGTGCATATTTGTATTCGGATAAATATTTATTAAAATCACTTTTTAAAAAATATATACAAGAGGTGGAGAATTAATTAGGATCTAAAACGTGCTGTTAGATTTAATTGAATGGTTGATTTATTAGATAGTAATTTTTAAATGAGAAAACTATGTGGTTAATTATAATTATTGGATATTAAAAGAAAGATCATATCCTAACTTCAATGATCAATGATTACAGTGGTATAATAAGCTTATTACACTCCATGTGGCTGCATATATATCTGGAAATGGGGGGAGGGGTTGATTGCTAATTTTAATTTTACTTTATTGCAGAAATGTGAAAGTGGTTTTTTACTGGTTGGGCTGAAGCTGAAATGGCATCTAAGAAAACAAAGAGTGAACAGAATAAAATAGTTGCTCTAATGCTGAGGAATAGATGTAATAAGGGTTGGGTATATTTGAAGTAATGAGAACTTAAAGAGAAAATATTGGACAGTTTCGTTCTCTTTATGGCAAGATGAACAAGTTGAGTCTATATTGGCAGAAAACGTTTTTTTTTAAGCTGAGAAGCTACAGGTTGGTAAAACCTCCAAATTAATGTTGATAAGAAAGTCAAGATGAGATATCAGACTTTAAATTGTTTGTGTGCAATGAATAAGAGATTGAAGTGTTAATAATTATTCAGTTTTGTGGACAAGATTATAAGTTCCCCAGTAATTTATTTTAGTTGATAAAATATATTTGAGTATAAGGTATGTGGCAAGGGTATTGAGGAGGTTTTTATATTTAGTTATTGAGTTGCTTTTCTATTAGAATATTAAAAAGCATAGAGTTGTTTTATTTGATTTAATCTTTTTTGATCTTTAGTTATTATAAAATAGCATGGATAGTGCAAGAACAAGTATGACTATACAATGTTGTGAGGTGAATGTTGTGAATATATTATGTACTAATTAAAATAAGTTAATTTAATAGTTTCTAATAAAAATTAACAACAACATCAGCAAAAAAACAAAGGAAAGAAAAAATTATTCCACATATATATTTGTATTATTGCTGTCTTCAAAGAAAATTTCTCCCCTGAAATTAAACTTTAAAAGAAAACTATCAATTATTGGTATCATTTATTTAAATAAATATTTAGAAGTGCTTTTTAAGAAAAATCAGATCCTCTTTAAAAATTAGAATAAAGTGGAATAAAATAAAAAAAGCTTTGTTAATATCATTATATATATTTATTATTCATGAAAATATATAATTTTCTCTGAAAGCTTATTGAAGTCCAATATTAATACAGTACATGTTTAAAATAACGCTATAAAATTATGTTACTACAAAATAAGAAAAAGAAAAAGGATTATAATATGATATTCAATGCTGAAATGCACAAAAAGTTTTTAATATATATATACTATGACCTGAATAACATTAATGAAAGCAATATATATATATATTAGAGCATCATATTGAAATCATCCAAAAAAGCACAGTCAGACCCACTTCTGTCAATATGAATGCATTTTGAAATCCCAGCGTTACTTTTCAAGTAAGTAAAAGTATATAACATATGTTACAATTTAACTTCATGTACTCATTTTTAGAATGATCGAATCATATATATATATTGAGGTATATTTCAAACGTCTATTCCAAACAATGCCACAAAATAAAAAATATTCTAGTAAATGCAAACTATCGATCGTTTAATCAAATGATTCCGTGCTTCAAATTTTGCAAATAGATCTCCACGGCAAACTGATTGCACGGTTATTTATTTATTTAATGCTTAAAATTAAAAAACCGCAGTCGTATGATAGCAAATTATATACTATGTATACGCATACTCTATTTTTTAAAAAAAAATAAAGATATAGCAAATTTTTATATCGAAAAAAAGAGGAAAACTTGTAAATTTAATTTGATTATGTGCTGTATATATAAATCAAACTTTATTTTTGCACGAATAATATACAAATATGCATGTTTTTTCGGTAAATATAAAGTTTGTTACTTAAAAAACAATGTCTAAAGTTGTTGAACAATGTTAATTAAATTAGTAATACTCTTATTGATGAGATAAGGGAGTCTTTATTTTTCTCTATGTACATATCATTATCCGCAGGTTAAAATTCCGTGCACGCACATATGGAGTAGCGAGCTTGTAATACTTGTTGTTTTATTTAAAAAGCAAAAATCATTGATTTATAGCTCTTTCTTTTTAAGTTCAAACAAAATGTTTTAAAAATAATAATAAACATATCAAATATACTTCACGCCACTTTAATTATTTCTCTTATATTTTTCACTTTACTTCTATGATTCAAGTAAACACACTTATCTACTTCTTCAATTCTTCTTTTATTATCTGTACTGTCCTTATATCTACAAACTTGTTAAACATTAGTTTTAATGAAATTTATTTCTAGGCCTTTCTTCTAACTGAATATGATACAGTACATATTTTACAAATTTTTGATTGTAAGTCGTTATGTGGTGGAGGGACGGAGGGACGACGACGACTTCATCTGCAAATTCTAAGATGATTTAGATAATCATAAATTATAGTGAGACCTGCAATTTACCAGTTTACATCTTCAAAAACTTTTTTTGAAATTAAAATTTTTATTTTTTTAAAATTGTCATTATTTAAGTTGAAATTTTAAACTGGATTCCAAGAGATTGTAAATGACCTAGAAAGAGGCCACATGTGAGATGGATGGATGAAACAAGGAAGTATGCTAGGGTGATGTGGAGAAGAAAGGCTAGAGATCGGAAAAGATGAAATAAATTTGGAGAGACCTTCATCCTGCAGTGGATCGACAATGATAGAAAATGATAATGCGATTAAGTCAAATAAAAATCAAAGAGGCCTTCTTCATCTCACGAGACAAAGACGCCATAAACAGGAAGGACACATTCTATGCTTTATCGAAGAAATTGAATTAGCATATTTGCATATCATTAAACGTATTAGCAAGCTATGATTATGAAGGCAAGATCCTTTGAAAGCGCTCAGCTCGTTTGTTTTTATTTATGTATTTTATAATAACACATACACACACACACAAACACACACACATACACACAAAAAATACTTTATAGCTTTTGGAAACAGTTCCGCCGCACACGCACACGTACTAGAAAATGATATAATTATTTTTAAAAAAATTTTTTTCAGTAATTTTATGAAACTTTATCATGAAATGACATTTTAATAAATTTTCTTAAAAATTTCAATTACCAATTATTTCAATTTTTTTTTTTAAGCATTAATCAATCATTGCATCACTGCAGCGGTAGAGAGATAAACCAAGAAATTAAAGATGAATCGCATCCTAACCTTAACACTTCTGATGTTGCAAAAAACCAAATTGATTTTAGTTTTTACACAATCGCTGAAATTTAAACGCAATCTAGGTTCATATTTATTATATGTCTAAATTATTTCATCTATTATTTATTGATACATAATGAGATAAAATCCAATTTTAAATCCTGTGTGATTTTTGGGCAAAGCAGAATTCAGGATATTTTTAAAAAAATATACAGAATGGACTTCTATTCCAATAAATCTTTTATTTTTTTTCTAGTATAATAATATTATTATAATTATTGAAAATGTTGATTTTATTTTTAAGCAACTCATAAACAGAGATATTAGTATTTAATACCACTTCTTTAATATCAGCTTTCTACTCATTTAGCATCTCCAGTGAATGACTTCATTATGTATTATAAATCTAAAAAAATTATCTACTCGTATTGTATTATGTTTAATTACTAATTTCATTATAAATTTCTTGATCTTTACGAAAAATAAGCCTTGAGCATCTTTTTAGTAAGAATTCTAATTCTAAATCTTTTTTATAATGCCAAAATATGAGGTCGTTTTACATTTCTGGTTTGAATTTTCTTAAACAAGTCATTTATTAAGTAGAACAAATTGGAATGCCTTTTGGTGCAGTTGTGGAGTGATTGATTCTAGGGCTCAAGATCACGATTATAATTTAACTCTATCACTTCCGGTTTTTGAATCTTATGAAAACTATCTGTAACACAACTAATCAATTCGTTTTCTAATTGCAATTAAAAGTATGAGTGTCATGTATCTAGTTTATAATTTTGAAGTTTTAATTAAATCTTGTTTGCCTTACAATTCTTTCTGTTTTTTTTTTTGTTTCACTACAACTTATGTACATAAAATTTAATGATAATTTAAATAACTTTTTTTCTCAGTAACTAAACTGCATTTTTAAATTGTTAGAATTTATCATATCTTAAGAGTTGCAATTATTTTTGAATTCCTCCTAAATAGAGGTAAATGATTGCTAAGGTTTGCCACATCTTTAATTCACATGATAACCACTTCTTCAAGCTGTTAAAACAGGCAAGCTCTCCATACAGTAATGCCACCCAGTGCAAGCCAGAATCCATTGATTATTCTGGCTTGCACAGAGTGGCACTACTATATAGAAAGTTTTGCCTGTTTTAATATCTTTAATTGTGACTTCATTGATTTGTGCCATTACTGTCAGTCATTACAAATCTATTGCAGAACAAAGTTTTCTGCAGAGTTATTCCAGCTCTTCTCTTCAGTAGTTACTTTTCTATCCAATATCATCAAAAATTTTATTCTCACACTCATTAACTTTACACTATCTCTTTCTAAGCCTTTTAACAACTTATGGAATTCAGTTTAAGACTTCTGTTATCCATCTACTCATAATTCTTCTGAAATCTATCTAGTCCATTTCTATTTCAATTGTTTAATTTTTTTAATGAATTTCACTGATGCTACTCTCTCACACTTGTATTTTACTTCTGATTTCTTTTGTTAATCATAACAATAATTCTCTATACTCTGTTGTGCAATTATCAGTTACTGCCCTGCTACTTTGTAAAGTGCCCACATGACAGACCTATAAGCAAGCACTGGGTAAATAAATTTACTAAATCTTTTCCCCCAGATATACAACATTTTATAGTTATATTAGATTGTTTATATTAAATAAATTAGATAATGTATTTTAAAAAATACCTGTATGTCTTGGAAAAATAAGTTTTAATAATTATTTTTCCATTGCTTATTAAAAAAAAAATCTGACCTGGCCAATGGGGAAATGTCCCAGTGATTAATTGAACTATAAAATTATTTACTTATTGAAAGACATCAATCATGTTTAGTTATGCATTATCTTTATATCTAAATTAATAAATTATCTTCAAAATGACAGTGTTAGACTATTAGACTTTGGAATATGGCCCTAGGATTGTTTCTGGTGCTGTCCCTAATTCATTATAATCAATTTTTCATTTCTTAAATAAAACCTGCTGAATATTACATTGTATTTTTTTAAGTATTGACTTTATGCTCTCTAATGATTGCTTTTGGAAAATCTGGTGCAGCATTGAAGAATTACGTTTGTTATCAGCACCAATTTTTATTGTATTTCATTTTTAATCCACAAAATTATTCTGTAAAAAATATTGTCTCATTATTCTTTTTCTTAACTAGATTAATATTCTTAATGACATCACAACTGTTGCTTTGTGGTAGTTTTTATTAAGATCACAGCATTTCTCAAACTTTTAATGACATACTGAGGTTTCAATTGAAGCAGAAATGCTTACAGGAATTAAACATAGTGTTTAACACTTCTAATACAAAATAGTAATTTGGATTAATTAGACTTTCATATAACTTTTTGAAAGCAGTCTTTTCTTTGATTATCTTGAGTGCACTACTTGTTTATAGACAAATCATGGTGATATTACTAAAAGATATGCTATAAAAGTCTGGTGGGTCTTAAACCAAAGATTTTTTTAAAATTTTAGGTAGTTGTAACTTATGCCCCATATGGCTGCAAGAGGCACTGTTTCTGGGTCAACCACAGAAATATTCAGAGTAGGGGCCCAAATGCAGCTATGCTAGTTCCAGCCTCTAGGTGGTGCTGTTCACCATGCATAAATAATTATGGCTTCTAGATTAATCACACCTTCACATTATACGCTGTCGATCTTTTAAGAATGTGCATAGAAAACAACATTACCAAGTGAGTATCAATATCACTAATCAACGGCACAGTTTTTCTGTGCATAGCATGGAGAAACAGTGCCACATAGTGGGCTAGATTGCTGGTAGCAGATGATGTAAGCTAGATGTGTTTACCTATGGCTATCAGTGCCACCAAGTGGGCAGTAGGGCTGGCAGCTAGTTGGCATAAGGTTCCTGTGCATATGCATGATGAACAACGCCACCTGGCGGCTGGAAATTGCATCACTGCATTTGGGCTCCTACTCTGAATATTTCTGTGGTTGACACAGAAACAGCGCCTCTTGCAGCCAAATGGGGCATAAGTTACAACTACCAAATTTTATTTAAATATCACTATCATTATTTCATTCTTTTAGTTATATTAATGTTTTCTTAATAAAAAGAAAAAATTTCAAAATGTTACAATGGATAATGAAGACATTTAATTAGAGGAAATTTAAGATCTAGTCATAGATCCAAAATAATTTTGTGAGTTATCTAGTCAGTAAAATATTATGTTTTACTGGAAATCAGTAATATTTTTAGCTGATTAGATAATCAATAATGTTAATCAATGTTGTAATTAAGGGGGAAAAGGAGAGGATTAATTAATTAGAAAAAGAATTTTAAAACTAATTAATGATATGATGGATCAGACAATGATTTTGGCAAGGATATAAAAGCTATTAAATTTCAATTGTATTCAGTCTGCAGTCATTTTAAGTTTGCTGTTATTAAAAAAAGTAGTGCTGTTACTCATTCTATTTTTAGAATTAATCTTTCATTATTTTGAGTGTGATCTGAATGATTTGATTCAACTGCAGCTAGCTATACTAATTTTGTTGACTCCTTCATTGAGAATGAGCAGTTCACCCATCAGCCATATATAGCTATTTATGCAAATGCCCTCATCACTATGCAGTGAAAAACTGACAAAAAAGGTGTTCATTCATGTTCACCATCTAGTTTTTTCACATTGTCCATGTAAAATGTAATAAATATCATTGACTGCCATTGCTGAGCCATAGAACAAGACCATGCAGATATATGCTGCTTTTGCAAGAAATGACAAGCTGTGAAAAGAAATCGAGAATGATAACCATGAACTCAATCATCTTTCAAGAAGACAGTAGTGCACTCCAGAAAAAGCTATAACAAAATCTAGATAAATATATATGTAATAACTATTTTATTTCACCTTTATTTTGTAATTAATAACACGCTGATGCGTTGTGGTGAAACTTTTCTATGTAATAATTTCTGTAGGCTTTCTATATCATAATTTCTGCAGACTAAGCACTTTTAGAGTTTTGTTACTCCATAATCATAGTCTCTTAGATTATTAACATCATTATATGCAAATGTATGCAAAACTATCTCCTATATTATCCATTTTCTGGAAATGGCAAAACACGTGTCTTTTCTATTTCATTGGTGATAAAACAAGCTTCCTTGATTTTTCTCTTGATGTCATTCCTTTCTGTGCAAGTCTAGACAGATTTTATATTCTTTACAAACTTATATAAAACTAAAAGTAATTAAATTCTTACCCCCCCCCCCAAATAACTTTATAATTAGGGTAATTTAGTTTTTTTTATTTTGATTATAGTGTCATGTTTTTATAAATAAATATGTTGTTTTAAGTTGTTAATTTGGTTTAATTCTCTTTCTTTCCATACCTTACCATATAAAATTAATTAAGATAATTTTGTGTCAAATATATATGTATATTTAAATATACATTTTTTTTTTTTATTAATTTTTTTTTTTTTTTTTTTATTTTTTTTATTAATAGGAGAATTTTTTTAAGAAAAAGTGGGAAAATTCTACTCAGAGTATTTCTATTTTAAAAATTTTAATAAAAAAAAACCCTCCCAAACCAAAAAGACACAGAAACCCCTTTTCAACTGCCTCCTTTTTTCCTTCGTTTTTTTGACCCTTGCTTTTTTTTTTTTCTTTTTTTTCTTTTAAATCTTCTTCCTTCTTTTTTTTTTTTAATTTTTTTTTTTATAATTTTTTTTTAACAAAAATTTAATTTCCTTTTTTAAATTTTTTTTTTTTTTATAAAAATCATCTCTAAAATGAATTTATTTATTTAAAAAAAAAACTTTTTTTTTTTTTTTTTCTTTTCAAAAAATACAAAAAAAAAAAAGAGTGTTTTTTCTTTCCTCTCTTTTTTTTTATAATACCCAAAATCAAAAAGAAATTGTACTTTATATTTTATGGTCATACATTGTCTGATAGCTTGAGACATGTCAGTTTTTTGCTCTTTATGCTAGTCAGGGAATCAAGCACTTGAGGTGTTTTAAAATTTTCTTTTGTTGATACTCCAGCCTTAAACTGAATGGCATCTGAGGATTTATCCTCAGTATAAATAAAAATATCTATAGGAGAAGTGTTTTGCTTCTTGAAGTTATAAAGGAGTACAATGGTCTTGAAAGGTGGCCACAGAGTGTAAATTTATATAAATCTCAGTCTGATCAATTAGTATGGCAAATATGTAAATATATTAACCATATTAACTCCTCTGCTCATAAAATAGTATCTTAAATTTTTATAAGTTATTATTTATAATATTAATAAGCCAATAAACTGATACACATGCGCTTTGCAGATGTCACAATATAAATGAATACTCCCACTTTTTCAAACCCAAGATAAAGTCTTTAAGAAAATATAGAATGAATCACCTATATTTTTGACCCAACCATATATGTATGGGCAAATCTGAAGTGTTTGAAAAGAAGAGCGTGAAGTTATTAATTGATCACTTTAAATTACTTTTTCAGCTTATTGGCTTATTAATATTATAGATTATAGAAAACATCGCGCTATATAAAAAATAAAGTCATGTTTACATATGTTTAATTATAGGAATGACGTATCGTAAATTCTAGAAATTTTATTGGTGTCATTCATTTACGATGTGAAAAAGTAATTTAAAGTGATCAATTAATAACTTCACACTCTTCTTTTCAAACACTTCAGATTTGCCCATACATTTATGGTTGGGTCAAAAATATAGGTGGCTTCATTCTATATTTTCTTAAAGACTTTATCTTGGGTTTGAAAAAGTGGGAGTATTCATTTATATTGTGACATCTGCAAAGCGCATGTGTATCAGCTTATTGGCTTATTAATATTATAGATTATAGAAAACATCGCGCTATATAAAAAATAAATGTCTTGTTTAAGTAAGTTATTATTATAAAAATGTAAAATTTCTTAAATTAATAGTAATCAGTTGTATAAATTAGTCTCCTGACTAAGGGATGAGAACATTTTAGTTATAAATGTCAATCTAAATTTGGGACTTAGCAGATATTCATTATAAATATTGGCCAACATGCTTCATTCTATTGTATTGAGTCTAAATATTGGATGGAGTAATTATTTAATTGTCATTATAAAATGATCCTGGCTATCAGATAAAAAAATAATAATCATAAAGATTAATAATTTGGTGATAGATGTGAGAGGGGAGAAAATAGCCAACACTAAAATAACTTTATTTTAGTTAAATAAATTCAAAATATATATTGAGACAGTTATATGTTTCAAATAGCATTTGCATATATATATATGTTGAAACAGTCAGTTTCATCCACCTGCTGTTTCATGTATTTTCCCCTTACACCTATCTCTATGCCAGGTTTAAACCCTCTCAGAGTACCCATTTAAACAACCTTAAATTACTATATATGCAGGATCGCACATATATATGTGAATGGTAAGTCTGTAATTTAATAATATATATATATATATATATTACAGATATGTGTTCATTTTAAAAGATTTTTAGTTTAAGAAATATTTTAGCCTAAATTATTAGTCAATTTTATGGTTATATTATTGAAATCACATATGTATATAGACCGTTTCCGAATTGTTATTCTACATATATAATAATAAAATGTTTTGCACTAATTATAAAAGCAGCTTTTAGTTTTACTTGTAAATAACTTTTAAATTAGATCACACAATAGTCTTAAAATAGCGTGAACTTGATTTTATAAATCTAAAATTTTAATGACAATTCTCAGAATTTTAGAGTTGTGATAATAAACTACAGGGGGAAATGGTAGAAAAACAAAATCTAAATTAGTTTTAACAAGTAAATATGTTTTTCTAAAATAAATTAATGGGTTTTTTAACTATGGTCAAGCTTGTAAAAATAAACAGGTGGCCAGAGTTAAAAAAATATAAATACTTCAAGTTTTGTGGCCAAAAAGTTGGATATATATTTAATAAGTGAATTGTAAACCAACTCCATGTTCGTTTTATCTTTAAAATGATGGGGTAAAGTAGGCTACCACTCATCTCTCCTGCTAGAGGTGGAAAGAACTTTGGTCTGACAAAACACAATGAGCTATATCTCAGCCAATCAACCCATGAAAGAATCTCCATTAATGTTAAATCATCGCAAAAAGTGTCACCTTATCATCCCATGTGTCCAGAACTGCAATGAAGACAATTGACCGGTAAATTTTCACTCAGAGCTCTGTTCATAAACTGTGATTTTCAGTTCTCTATTTTAAATCTAGCTATTTATTAAACCTGCCTTTACAAACACCTTTTCTAAAATCTGCAAAGAAAGCTGTTAAACTCTAATGTTTGAATCTTGTTTGATTGTAAAACTTGTAATATTAAATTCTCTCTTAAAATGTAAAACTATGATAATTTATTTTAAACTAAAGATATAACTTTCTGCAGTCTTTTATGCCTATTTCTGATCTATTCAATTTATCCTATAATTTTATCATTGTAATATTATATGTATTTAATATGCCAAATAACTTGAAACCATGGGTATTTATAAGTATAATTTTAGCTTATCACTCTGCGAAGATAATTTCAAATCTTCACTATAATAAATATTAAATAATTGAAATATTAATTTTTCACTCACTGTTTTGAGATCATGTTATTAGTTTACTGATTAATTCTGGGTATTAATATTATAATAATCAGTAGTGATCTAGTTAAAATTGTAGTTTGCTCCACTCTAGTTATAAATTATAACTATCTATATATGTAACTTGTACATCATAGGAACTAGCCACAGAGATATTCTCAAAGCATATTTTTAATGTTTTATTCATAATTACCCCACAAATATGCTTTGCCTTTCTTAGATTTATATATGTTAGAAATGCAGGTAATAATCTTAAAACTAGGTTACTAATTAATTTAGTCCCTAAATAGTATATTTGAAATACTAAACTTGAGAACTGGGTTGTATAGATATGCAAATAGATGCTATCTATTTTTAAGGCATGCTAAGATAATTTACGTATTTGCATTATATATGTATAAGCTGCAAATATGTCCTTACTAAGTATGCAATGTACAATTAACTGCTTGCTGCATGATTCTTGATGAGTTGCTGGTGAAGGTCATGCTTATCCACTTAGTTTGGGTAAAGCACACTCCTTTAGAACTGGGGCACGAGGCTCCAGATTATTCATAATTAATGCTTATCCAACTCTCTGAACTACTAAGGTTCCTATTCGTAACAAGTTGATTGGTTGTATGGCAATCAAGCATTTGATTGCTGAAGCCTGTGAGTAATGATCCATTCACACCTTCTAGTTTTATCAATATTTAAATATGTGCCATAGAGTATACAGGTAAACCTGTAATAAACCAGTTTTCTCTCCCTTTATATTAAATGCTTATCCAGCATCAGTGTATATCCGAATCTAGGTTAGCACACTAATCTGAATATCTCTGAGCCTGATTATGTGCTCAACTTAACTGGGTATAGATGGACACCATAGGAGCACTATTAAGTTAGTTGTATAACTTTGGCTATTAAGTTCCATATGATTTAGCAGACTACACCAGAGCTATAAATTTGGCATATTAATATAGGCATAAACTTAAAGACCACACTACACTTTATTGAACACTTTATGATGAGATAACATGTAACATTAACCTCATTAGTTAAGTAATGCCTGCAAGCATAATTTTTCATGTTCCTAACTATACACTTTTGTATATTTTAGTTTTACTATTTTTTATTTTATTAATTAAATTAATATTATTTAAAATGTAACTCATTTCCATATCTTTATTTTTTATTTTATTAATTAAATTAATATTATTTAAAATGTAACTCATTTCCATATCTTTATTGTCTGTGAGTTTATTTTTATCCAACTCTAGATTTATTTGAACATATTTCATTTTATATATATATATATATATATATATATATATATATATATATATATATATATATATATATATATATATATATATATATAAACTTAAGAGCATGCTAACGCTCTAAACAAGCTTTTTTTATTATGATAAATGCTACTACAAGAGAAGGCATTCAAATCATCTTTATCTTAGATTGTCCCCATCCCCAGACAGGTTTCGACCTATGGGTCTCTTCAGTGAGGAGTTGGGACATTAGATTAAAAAATACCAACTCAAGCTAAGCATTTATCTAAAAGATAATTCTTAAGAAGGAGATCTAAACCTTTAGACATCTGCATGTCTTTAAAGTCAGCTCTCCAACAGAAAAAATTATATGGGCCTGAACTTAATTCAGATACTCTATATATATATATACACACATATCATTCCATTAGATTTCATAATCAATCATTGATATATTAGCAGTTCACTTAGTCATGTGTGTATATCTGACCAAATCAGTGTTAAGTTAGTTAATTTATGTCTTTTGTTCCACCCTGGGTGACTGCAGACTGTGGTTAATGTGAGTGTCTGTGTACCTTGAGAAATGTCACCCATAGGGTATTAAATCATTAAGCAGGGGTGAAAGGATTAAAAATGTTGGCCAGATTCTGGATCCCAGCATCCAGATTTGATCAGCTTTAGTGTATTTTGTCTGTGTTCTAGATTTTGTTACATGGAGGGACAATTCTTACCATTACAATATATATATAAAGTTGAAAAGAAAAATAGAGATAAACATAAACAAAAATTTTTTGTAGATATTTTATATATCACACTGGAATAACAGTTAAGAATTAAATAATTTAAAATTAAAAAAAAAAAATTATTAATAAAATATTTAAAAAGATCTAATTAATATTTTCTTAATTCTGAATTTGAAATTAAAACAAGCATGTTTTTATGTTACAATAGATATACTAGTAATTATAAAATTCCACTATCTATTTTGATTAGATTAAGAAATATTTTTAAATAAATTTGTAGAACATATTTTGATAAAAATCATACAAAGTTGTTTTTAAAAGGATTAAGGTGAATTGAAGAGTCATTAAATTTTTTCAGTCAAAATAAAGAGAATTTACATTTAATTACTGTGTTTTTTGAAAAGTCCACACTGACTATAAAAAGGTTGGAAAAAGATTAGCTTATAACATTTTTACCATTACTATTATTGTAATACATTTAGTTATAACTGAAGGCAAGACATAATATATCCAGCTGCTACTAGTTCACAATAGTAGTTTGAATTCACATGAAAGCAAATCCCTGGTTTATGCATTTCATAACCCATATTATGTACTGGATGGTATTCCTGAAGTCTGTCAAACTGTAGACTAAATGAAGCTGACTTTATATATGCCAACAGTTACAGGATTATACATTTTCCAAAGATGACAATTAGCCAGTCTACTGTTTTCAATGAGACAAGATTACCAAGAGTCCATTGACTTTCTGAAAAATTAGTTTGTATGTATATTATTTTATCTATATCCAGAGAAACCCAGACAAAGTTACTGCATCACATATAGAGTGCATATGGCAAACTTACTTCATAAACAGATTTTGGTGAGTAATTTTATTGAAAAATGATATTATTTAAAATACATTTGCAGTTAAAATCTTTGTATTATAAGATTTGAAAGTAAATAATGTTTCTCTAAATTATTCAGCTAAAAGTAAGATGCTTTTCCAGTTTTATTTTATACTAAAAAAAGGTAAACTCCAACAAATCTTTCTAGATTAGAGAACAAAAGAACTTGCTAGAATATTTTTAAAGACATTTACAATTAATTATGAGTAACATGAAAAAAAAATTTAATGAAGGGCTGTCAAAAAACTAATGTACACACACACATATATATATATTAAAGAAAAAAATGTTTACTTAAAATGAACAAATAACTTAGATTAGCAAGAATATAGTAATATGCACATATGTGTGCATTGGTTATGTATATAGATTTTTGACACTGAATTAATTATGTCTTGTGAAAATATAATATGGCTTAATAAATTTATTTTATTAATTAATCTGTGCTTATATAGATGCATGTCATGTAAATACATATATATGTTAAAATCAATCATAGTTTATGAATTATTAAAATGAATTATTGAATTTTATTATTAGTTTATCATAATTCTGATATGTAATTTTTTTATACAGGTACCTCTGTGTGCTGATATATAGGTGCTTTACATAAACCTTTTGAGATATTTATAAATTACAATGTGATAGCTTATTTCTTTTTGTATTAATCAAAATCAGAATGCCAAATTTATATCCAGAGCATACTCAGCAGGCTTTAATTTCATTTTATTGTTTCTAATTAATAAATTTATATATCATTGTTAAAGTTATTGCAGTGATTTCACTCAATCCTAAAATAATATTAGAATATTAATGTTTGTATTATATCTTTTGTTTACAGTAACAATTATAGAGGTTTTGGTTACTAAGCTGGATTTATGTGCAATTGTCTGTTATATGAAAGGAATTTATGTTTAGTGTTATGGACATCCAGTTGATGATGATTTCATTACTTCTCTAATACAGGGTGATGCAAAGAAAATATTCATTAAAGTCCATGCATTACATTTCATTTTAATTATTTATTTAAAAATTAAGTTTATAGTTGGCCAGTACATTAATGGTACTAAATGGCCAGGACATCGATGATGATCAGCATGTTTTAGTATCCCAGCATTATTGTTTTTAGTGTATATAATCTGCTGGATTAGCACTTTTAAGTATGTGCATCCAAATTATTACGTTGTATTGCTGTCAAACTTTGGCAAGGGCTAAATGATTAGCTTGGTCTATGGTAAATCCATTTCAAATCCAGACTATTGATTTATTTTAATTGTTGATCATTCATGATGATGAATGATTATTCCTTTTATGTAATATTGGACGAACTTATAGTTAGTTCTGTGTTGATCTCTCATGCTCAGGCTCATTAACTGGGATTGATGATGATGAATGCTATCACACCAAATTCATATATATGGAAAGTAATTAAAAGAAAAGGAAACAGCAATGGTAGAAGTCATAAATAAGCAGGCAGATAATGTTAAAAGGGACTATAGTGTAGGAGATCAGATGAACACACCAATTATATGAAAAAAATAAACTAAAAATATATAATAGATTAATTAAAAAAAACAGAAGAGATAATAAAATGATAGAAATATTAAAAATAAATAAATAAATAAAAACAAGATAAGTGTTATAATTAAAGAAATATAACAAAATTAAACAGGATAAATGATTACTAGAACAAGAGCAAATATAGAAGCTCAAGATAAAGAATTTAAAAATACTTCCAGTGGGGAACAACAGCAAAATAAAAATGATAAGCAAGAAAACAATGACATCATAATCATGAGAACTTAAAAGTCAAAGTAATGAAACATTCGAAGAGTTTAAAAAAAACAAAATGAAAAACATAAAAACCAAAATAAGTGAACGATCAAAGAGATTATAAAACAAAATAAAGAAATTAAAAACCAAAATAGGGAAACAACCAAAGAGCTGAAAAATCAAAATAATAAAACAAACATAAAATTAAAAAGTCAAATGCTTGAAAAATTGCAACAGCAAATTAAATCAGAATACAAAAAAATGAAATTATGAAAGAAATAAGTAGAAATATAAAACAAGTGGAAAATCTAATTTAAACAGCATGTCATGAAATTGAAAAAATTAAAATAATGCAGAAAGAAAAAATAGAGCTATAACAGGAATTAGTAACAGATAATAAGTTAGAAAATGACAGAATAATAAAAAATATGAGAGTAGAGATTAACAATTTAGTGGAGAAAATAGACAAAATAGATTTAAAAAATAGGCAAAATAAAAAGCTTAGAAAAATTGGCAAAATAGATGTTAATAATTATGTGCAGGAGAGTGTGAATGTAAACACTCACATATCCCTGCAATAGTTAACTGATTTCTTAAAGTAAGAATATTTTCAGGATATGTAGATGAAGCTTCCACAAAATGTATAAGTAGCCTGGAAAGATACTTTACATTGAAATGGCTAAGCACTTCACAAGCATGGTAAGATGTCCCATTCAGATACCTTCACCAAATATAAGCAAGTCCTACTAGTTAGTTACTGGAGTGAAGAATGTCAAAAAAATGTTGGACACCAGATGTTGCAAGATAAATGGCAGTGTGGTGAGCCATTCACTCTGTTCTTCCATAGACAGATAGCAAAATTGTGTGCATTGATGGCCAATGCACTATTAGAACAACAAATTATTAGGATAGCATGACATAATTTTTCTCATAATATTGAGCAAATGTTCAGTGGGACTGAGAGGAAGACAGATGAGCAAATGGCTGAATTATTAAGTGCTTTTGGTAGCACCAGACCTGCTCAACATCAAAGATCAAAGATTTAAACCCCAACCTAGAAAATAAACAATAAATGCCATAAAATTCACAACACATGGAGTGGATCCCTAAAGAGATGGTTTTTCAGAAGCCCTAAAACAACAAGTCTTCAGGCAAACTGAAAGCGATTCAGATATCACTCATGCAAGACAAAATGAAAGACCAAGGGGTGATCCATAATCCCCTAAACAAGAAGCTAAGAAATATCAAAAGAAAGAACTGCCTGATAAAAATTAATTTATTAATCAGATACACTAGCAGGTTTGACCTCTTGTAATAATGGCCTTGGGTCTTGTTAATGAACAATGGTTAAAAATAAAATATATTTTATAATGAGTAAAAATAGATGTTTTTAGCATCTGAGTAGAATGCAAAAAAGAAAATTAATAATAATATATCAATCCCAGAATTGTGACATCCCTAATTTTATGAGTAACCCAGCTCATAAGTCTGAGCTTTGGACACAGCGAGCATGACAAAAAAATAAAAACATTAAAATAAATCATTTAGAGTAAAAAAATAAAAAATAATATTATAAAGACATGAGTAAAATTAATAATAATACCATTTGTTTCAGTAAATATTGAACAATAATGAGTAAGGAAACAATAGATTGAGGTATGTGTGAATATATAAGTAAATGAGGAATTTCAGCTTATATTTTGTGTTTAATTAAGCCTTTTTTTGGTGGTGACTTTGATCTGCAGGTGGGTCTGTGCATGAAACCCCCATTATGATAATGATGTACCAGTAGAGAAAACTCCTGGCCCATTAATAGTAAATCATATTTGGAAGAGAAATATATATCAAACAGTAATGAGTAAGGAAACAATAGATCAAGGTATGTGCAAGTATATAAGTAAATGTAGGAATTCCAGATAATATTTTATGTTTGATTAAGCCTTTTCTTGGTGGAGATTTGAAATACAGATGGGTCTAACCATAAAACTCACATTATAATGATAGTAGGGGAAAGTCCTGGCCTATTAACAATAAAGTATAGCTGGAAGAGAATTTCTTAGCAAATTAATAAAAAAGATCATAAGCCAAATGGGCAGTAGAGATAGTTCTGCCATTCACAGATTCAAGTCCATGTTTTGCACCCATTTTGCATACAAAGTTTGGCCCATGCTGCAATCATGACTTTCACAAGAGGTTTACTTAACGCATAATCAATCTGCATGTGTCATGTAAAGTCATTAGATTGGATATCTCTCTCATAGTATTTACTCATTATGAATATCACTTGTCATGATATCTATATATAAGGAAAGTATAAACTTTTTTGGTTTAAAAATAAAACATTTAGAATTAAAATTAGTCAATGCCTAAAGAAAGGAACTGACACATTTTACTCCTCAATAGGGAGGGGTAAAATGTAACACATGCATAAATATATCTGATACATGAAGCATTTAAAATAATATTAAGAAAAAAATAATGTATTTTTTTATAAATGGGAAAAGACTGTTATTTAAATAAATAAAAGTAAAGTTATTTTAAAATAAATCAGAAATCTGGTAGGAAAAAAACATTAGATAAAATATAATTAAAGCATATGTAGGAGTTTTTCAATTTATTATTAAAAAAGATAGCACATCTGTTCTTTTAACTGAAAGAAAAAATTCCATCAAATGTTGGTGGTCAAGTGGTCAGCACAACTGCCTTACAAGCAGTTGTTCTGGGTTCGCTTCCCGGCCGATGCTTTGCCACATGAAAAAAAAAAAAAGAAAAAAAAATCCAAAATGTTAAAATGGATAATGAAGACAAAAGAAACTAAATTGTAATTTTAAAGTGTGGATGTAAATGACTGTACCAAAATGATCATCAAAATAATTTAATTAGAGAAAATTACGATCTAATCAGAGATCCAAAATAATTTTGCAAGTTATCTTATCATTAGGGGATTATGTTTGACTGTAAGTCAGTAATATTTCCAACTGATTAGATGATCAATAATATTAACCAATGTTGTAATTAAGAAATAAGAAGAGAGGATTAACCAATTAGAAAAATAATTTGAAAACTAATTAATGACATGGGTGGTCTCAGACAATGATTTTGGCAAGAATATAAAAGCTACTAAATTTCCATGGTATTTGGTCTGCAGTCTGATGTCATTTTAGTTTTGCTGTTATTAAAAGTAATATGCTGTTACTCATTCTACTATTAGAATTTTTCTATCATTATTTTGAGTGTGATCCAGTTAATTTAATTACTTTGACTAGCTATACTAATTTTGCTGATTCCTTTATTGAGAATGACTAGTTCATCCATAAGCCATGTATAGCTAATGATATGGACACCCTAACATCATGCAGTGCTAAGTTCACAATGGAGTGTTCATTCAGTGTTCACTACCCAGTTCTTTTACATTTGACTGACTAAATGAAATAAATATTTTTGACTGCCATTACTGAGACCCCTATCCTTCATTATAGAGGAGTACTACAGAACAAAAACATGTGAATATATGCTGCTCCAGAAAGAAGTAACAAGTTGTTAAAAAAATTGGGAATTCCAGCCGTGAATTCAGTCAACTTTCAATAAGACAGGAGTGCAGTAAGAAAAAGCTATAATAAAATCTATGTATATATATATAATTCAAAGTCTAGACAGATTTATTCTCTTTACAAACTTATATAAAACTATAAGTAATTGAATTCATAACCCTGACTCCCATTTATGAATGGACTGATCTATACTAAATAACTCTATAATTAGTGCAATTTATTTTATTTTGATTATTGTGCTGTGTTTTTATAAATAAATATGTTGTTTTAGGTTGTTAATTTGGTTTAATTCCATCTTTCTCTCTCTCCATACTTCACCATATAAAATTAATTAAGATAATTTTGTGTCAAATATGTGTTTCTTGAGTCATGTCAGTTTATTGCTCTTTATGCAAGTCAGGGAATTAAGCACTTGGTGTTTTAAAACCTTCTTTTGTTGATACTCCAGTCTTTAGCTGGATGGTGCTTGATGATTTATTCTCAATATAAAAAAAGTATCCTCAGGAGAGATATTTTGCTTCTTGCAGTTATGGAGAATACAATAGTCTTGAAAGATGGCTACAGGTTGTATATTTATATACAATACCAGTTTGACTGTTGGTATGGCAAATATGTAAAAATATTACCCATATTAATTCCTCTGCTTGTATAATGGTACCTAAAATTTATATAAGCTATTATTATTATAAAATTTAAAATTCATAAATAAATAGTAATGTTATATAAATTATCTTGCAATTTAGAGATGAGAACATTTTAGTTATAAATATCAATCTAAACTGATCATTATACTATATAAAATTGAGTTAAGAATCCTGTTCTTTTGATATGATAGTTACAATTATTGGTAGTATTTCTTTTAGCTAGAAAATATATTGGTGATAGATTTATTCTTCAATTCATATTTATATATCTTCTCTGAGCTAAAAATATGCAGATTGAATTTGGTCACAACATATTATATAAAAATAATACTAATTTTATATTTTATCTACATATAATATCAGTTAATGTCATAACCTAATTATTTTATCATCAAAAATAGAATTTTTTTTATCCATTATGCTGCTTTTTCATAGATTTAAATAAATCATATCATATAATTAAAATATCTTTAAATAACAGCAATAATTGTGTTTCAATATATATATATATGAAAAGAATGAGTTAAAAAGAAGAATAAAGGAAACTTTGATGATAAAACTCCTTGATTCTGAGGCTATCAATCTTATGAAAACTTCTTTTGATATTAAGGGAAGGTGGAATTTGTAGTGAATTATGGGAAGGTTTGTTTGTTTGTATATATATATATATATATATATATATATATATATATATATATATATATATATATATATATATGTTTTCCTTTAGATTGATTTTCACTTGAGAAGGTCTATTTGTAGTAGATGAAACCATGGTTGTGTAAGGATTTTGGTAAAATTTTTATTATTTAATCTAGTATTGTATTGTTTTATGGTTTTGCATATATATATATATATATATATATATTGCTATATATATATATATATATATATATTGCTGTTATGATATATATATATATGGAAATGTACCAATAGCTCAACAAGCTTTAATTTATAAGTGCCAAAAGAAAAAAAATATTTAAAATCTCTATCTGTAAAAATCTCCATCCTCTGACCTATTGATTTCAAGCTTTTAGCTCTCCTCAGTGAGAAGCTAGTTCTTTAGACCCTAGATCTAAAATACCAACTCAAAAGCCAGCACTTATCTAATACATTACTACTAATTTGAAAATCTGAATTTTTCAGATTCATAAATGTCTTGAAATCCCGCTATTCAAACCAAATAGCTATATGGGCCTGAAAACAGTTCATTTTCACCATGTCTTAATAGCCTCAACAATATAACATCGCCAAAGCCTCAAGAGTAAAGTTATAATAATCAATACAGCAAGTCACAAATTAAGCAATTTGTGGCTTGTTGTATTGATTATATATATATATATATATATATATATATATATATATCAATATATATATATATATATATAACAGTAATGCAGAAAAGTTTTTACCAGCAAAAAGTAGTTTCATATTGTTGCTATTCATATGTACAAACAGCAACACCCACATGTAATCATGTTAAATATATATGATGTATATTACTATAATTTCTGATCAACATTGCTCTTCTTCAAACAAATAAATAAAGACATTCGAAAAAGATAAATGATTACCAAAATGCAATTCTGCAAACTATTTTCATCAGTTGACCTGGACCATCATCACCCAGTATTTATTTATTCATAACATTTATTATGACAATCTGTAAATATACTTCTCTTATACAACTTTAATGATGATTTATTACTTTTGGATAAATATATGAATGTCATTAATAACTACTTATTGACCTCAACTCAGTTAAAGAGCAATATTCCAATAGAAGAATTTCTAGCTTAATTAAGTAGTAATATATTTATCCAAAAGATAATCTATCATTACTAAGGAGAGTTGTACACTTGTAGACTAAATCGTAATTCAATATTTATTTGTTTAAATTTCATCGACTAATATTTTATATTGATTAAGAATTGGTAAAATCAGTGTAGTACAAAAATTATAGGTAAGTATAATCATGTTTTATAAATTATTTTATATTGATTAAGAATTGGTAAAATCAGTGTAGTACAAAAATTATAGGTAAGTATAATCATGTTTTATATATATTTAACAATTATGCGAATGCTATTTATAATCATTATTTTGAGTTAACATACATTTAATAACAAACATATGGAATTAATTCTGAGGGGTTATTTTTCTATATGGGTTCCATGTGTGCAATCTTTTTAAAATACAGAAATAAACATTAAACGTGCTAAATCACAACTGTATAGGAATAAATAATATAAAGGAAAAAAACTTAAAAGAAATGGTAAAAAACAGTTTAACCATATATATATATAATGCAATAAGATCTACCTTTCACTATTAATTAATAATATATTTAATATTAATTTAATAACGTTTTCCTACTTTGTCATTCTAGATATTAATGTCAAATAATACTTTCGAGACGTTTTAATATCATGAATACAACGTCGAAACTACACTCGTACAATAATATTAAAATTTTATATTTAAACTCTTATGAGTTATTTTACATTAATATTAATTTAATAAATTCTCAACAAATTATTCCACGTAAAATAAAAATAATGAAAATTAGTGAGAAAGAAGAAAAATTAACATTTTAAAATAAAGTATGTCCAGTAATTTTCGAAAGGATACTTAGTTATCAATAATCACTAATATCAACTTATTGCTCAATATAGACATTAGTAAATATATATGATAAGAATGGGAGGAGCTCTGATCCTAGTGCTACCTATATTAAGATTGAGTCATTAATGATTGTGGGACTATTTCCACTCCTAGTCAAATTGTTAAATGCTTTTAGAAAAATTCAACTTTTATTTATATCTTTACAAATACATTCAGCTGTTAATAATGAATAAGTTCATACAGAACATAAAGTTTCAAATAGTATTATGCTTGACTTTTCATTACCAACTTAACCAGTGATGACTAGCATAGAAATTGAACAAATGACTTGTTAAATTCTTGAACAGTAAACTTAAGGTGACAATCTAACTAAGTAAACTATTCTGTCAAAGACAACACCCAATAGAAATTTTATAAATGTAACTATAACGTCCTCCTGATTTCTCCATTTTTTAATAGGCAAGGTTAATAAGTTAATTTCAAATATGATGAATTGTTAAAACAGGCAAAACTCACTACACGTATTGCCACACACAGCAAGCTAGAGTAATCAATGGATGTCAGAAGGCTTGTGCATAAAATCCTCATCTAGTGCCTACTTATCCAATATCCCCAGACTAGTTTCTGGCTTGTGGCCTTCATCAGTGAGGAGCCTTGGATCTGAGAGTTTTGCCTGTTTTAACAACAGTTATACACAAGAATAAGAGGTGGTGGTCATGTGATATTATGAATTGTTACACTAGATTGATTTGCAAAATTATTTGTAATTGTTACATAAACAGTTTTATTATCTTTTTTCACTTTTTTTTCTCTACCTATTACTTTTGTATTTTTCTATTTAATGGTGAATGCATGATTTATTACTTTAGACCAGGGTGACCAGACTGGTTCAATCAAAAATCAGATATAATGACCAATCATTTTTACAGCATTGCTGCCTTTTTTTTTTTTATAAAACTCCATTCTTGTGCATATTCATCATTGTAAATATTAAAATTGTCAAATCTGTGTTGATATATATATAGATAATGCTCAAATATTTTACACTAATATTTCACACAATTAGTTATAACACATCAATAATTCTCAAATAAAATATATTTATATTTATTTTATTTTCACTTAGTACTTTCGAAGGGTGAAGGTGCAAGTGCAGTTTAAATTTTACCCTACAAAAATCCAACTGTGCATGTTCCAAGGTGAGGTTGGACACAAGAACACATCTTGCTTAAGGACCTGGCCATATAATGTAATAGTGATCTTTGTTTTGGTGTTGGAATTTGTCTGAAATTTTTATAATATTAAGCCAATAAACTTCACATGATCACCATTTCTTATGCTTGCTTATGACTGTTATTAAAACAGGCAAAACTCACTATACATATTGCCACTCACTGCAAGCTAGAGTAATCAATGGATGCCAAAAGGTTTGGGCATAAAATCCCCATCTAGTGCCTATTCATCCAATATCTCCAGACAAGTTTCTGGCTTGTGGCCTTCATCAGTGAGGAGCCTTAGATCTAAAGGCACTGCACCTAGATCTTAGGATCTAATGCAACCCTCCAGTAGCCACCTTTTATCTCTACTTAACTACAAAACTATGAGTCTTAAATTGAAAACACTATAATATTTTCAATCCAAGATCATTAGCTTATATAGTTATGTAGGTCTGAACTCAATTCAGTACCTATACATTTTGGTGTCTAATTCTTTAATAACCATAGCCAACACTATCCTATTAGGCAGGATTGGTTTTAAGCCAACAAACATCACATGTTCACCATTTCTTATGCTTGCTTATAACTGTTGCCACTCACTGCAAGCTAGAGTAATCAATGGATGCCAAAAGGCTTGTGGATAAAATCCCCATCTAGTACCTACTCATCCAATATCCTCAGACTAAACCTCACTATATGTATTGCCACTCACTGCAAATATGTATAAGAGTTTTGCCTGTTTTAATAACAGCTATAAGAAAGCATAAAAAATGGTGATTATGTGATGTTTATTGGCTTAAAACCAATACTGCCTAATAGGATAGTGGTGGCTAAGGTTATTAAAGAACCAAAGACACCAAAATGTATAGGTACTGAACTGAGTTCAGACTTATATGACTATATAAGCTACTGAGCTTGGATTGAAAATATTATAGTGCTTTCAATTTAAGACTCATAGTTTTGTAGTTAAGTAGATATAAAAGGTGGCTGCTGGAGCATTGCATTAGATCCTAAGATCTAGGCACAGTGGTCTTAGATCCAAGGCTCCTCACTGATGAAGGCCACAAGCCAGAAACTAGTCTGAAGATATTGGATGAGTAGGCACTAGATGGGGAGTTTATGCACAAGCCTTCTGGCATCCATTGATTACTCTAGCTTGCAGTGGGTGGCAATACATATAGTGATTTGTGCCTGTTATTATAATATTACTGTTGAAACAGTCAGTTTTATCCACCTGCCTGTTTCATGTTTTACCCCCACACCTATCTTTATGCCAGGTTTAAACCCTCTCAGAGTACCCATTTAAACAACCTTAAATTACTATATATGCGGAATCATGTATATATGTGTGAATGGTAAGTCTGTAATTTAATAGTATATGTATATATTACAGATATGTATTCATTTTGAAATATTTCTAGTTTAAGAAATATTTTAGTTTAAATTATTTAGCCAATTTTATTGTTATATTACTGAAATTGCATATGTATATAAGCCATTTCCATTGTTATTCTACATGTATGTTAATAAAATTAGTTTTACACTAATTATCAAAGCAACTTAGTTTTTTTTGTAAACAACTCTTAAAATTAGGTCACACAATAGTCCTAAAATAGCATGAACTTGATTTTATAAATCTAAAATGTTATTACATTGTCACAATAAACTGTGGAGGAAAAAGTATAAAAACAAAATATAAATTAGTTGACATTAAATATGTTTTTCTAAAATGAAGTAATGGGTTATTCTACTAGTTTTAGCAATTAGATATATTTTTCTAAAATAAATAAATGCGGACAAGATTGTAAAATTAAACAGGTGGCCAGAGTTAGAAAGGTATAAATACTTAAAAGTTTTGTTGCCAAGGATCGATCAGATATATAATAAGTGAATTGTAAACAGAACCCATGTTTATTTTACCTTCAAAATGATGGGGTAAAGTAGGCCATAACTCACCACCTCCTGCCCTTGCCAGAAAGGAAAGAACTTTGGTCCGATAAAACATAATGTCATACACCAACCAAGAAGCCCATGAAATAACCTCCATTAACTTTAGATCATTGCAAAAAGTGCCAACTTATTATCACCCCAAGTGTCCAGAACTGCAATGAAGATAACAGACTGGTAAATTGATAAATTTTCACTCAGAGCTCTGTTCATAAACTGTGACTTTCAATTCTTTATTTGAAAGCTAGCTATTTATTAAACCTACCTTTTCAAACACCTTTTTTAAAATCTGCAAAGAAAACTGTTAAATGCTAATGTTTAGATCTTGTCTGATTATAAAACTTGTGATAATGAATTCTCTGTTAAAATGTAAAACTCTAATAATCTATTTTAAATTATACATTGCGGTCTTTTATGCCTATTTCTAATCTATTCAATTTATTCTATAATTTTATCAATATGCCAAATAACTCAAAACTGCGAGTATTTATAAGTATAATTTTATCTTATCAATCTGCAAAGGTAATTTCAAATCTTCACTATAATAAATATTAAATAATTGAATTATTATTTTTCTCACTCACTGTTTCGAGATCATGTTATTATTTTTACTGATTTATTTTTGGGCATTAATATTATAATAATCAGTCATTCTTTAGTTAAAATTGTAGTTTACTTAACTCTAGTTATAAATTATAACTATTTATATATGTAACTCATACATCATAGGAACTAGCCACAGAGATATTTTTGAAGCATATTTTGATGTTTTATTCGTAATTACCCCGCAAATATGCTTTGTCCTCCTTAGATATATATATATGTTGAGATGCATGTGATAATCTTAAACTAGATTACTAATTAATTCAGTCCCTAAATATTATATTTGAAATACTAAATTTGAGAACTGGGTTGTATAGATATGCAAATAGACACTATCTATTTTTAAGGCACGCTAATACAATTTTACATATTTGCGTTATATATATATATATATATTGTAACCTAGTGTTATTGACACTTGGTTTATTTGGCATTATTTCCACAGGAAATCAATGCAATTTTTTTTTAGAAAATAAAAAGATAAAATAATAATAATATTAAGTGATTAATAAAATATGCTATTTACTCACTTTAATGTGTTTTAAGCAAATAACTAATAAATTTAGTAATTTGATGTCATTTTGAAGAAGAGCATGAATAATTTAATTAAAATATTAACAATAAGAGCAATTTAATATAGTATAAAAGCACATATTATAAACAGTAATTGATTTTGGATGGGTAGAGGGCGAGTAGATGAGTATCTTATCATAAAGCACAATAACTTCTGGTAATTTTTAAATTATTTTAGATAATAATGTATACAGAATTATACATCACTAATAAGCATTGTTAATTAAATATATTTATTATTTTTCATTATTTGTCAAATTACTTTGTAATCCATTTAAATCATACGGAAAACTATATGACTGTAATAAGTTTTTTTTTCTTTTGTTTATGTTATAATTAAATGATTATTTTTCTGTAAGAGGTCGCTAAAAGAAGACCACCAAATTTTGAAGAAAGTTTAGTCTGACATTAGTTTTTCAAGGAAGAAGCAGTGCTGAAATTCGGTAACAAATTTTTTTCATTTTTAATTGCAGAAATAAATATAAGTCAAGTAAAATTTTAATAATATAATGTGTTGCTAATCCTTTTTGGTGGGACATCCTGATCTTCTGTTGCCATCTACCTATTTAAAGCTTTTTATACGCAAAAATGTACTATCTTATGCTAAAGTTCAAAATGACCGTATTGACTACAGCAATCACGGAAAGTGTCATTATGTTTAAAATAAGTAATATAAGTAATTTCCAGGAAATAATCAATTATTTGTTAACTTTACCTTATTTAATTATCTTTTTGTGGTATAAAAGAAAAATTATAATTAAAAGACATATTATAAAAGCCAAGGAAAGTTAACTAGAAAATTTCGCGCTCTTTCTAAAAGAAATTGTCTGCTTTGAAAATAATGTAAGTTCCCCACGTTAAAATATGTTTTATTCACTGAAAATTATCTAAAAATAATATTAATGATCAATGATATTTACTTATGCACCTGTATATTTTTAATCCACTTTATTTAGATGATGAGGCCAATAAAAATTTCTGCCTTTATTGTTTTTATGTGAACTAGTCAATTGACCAGAAAATAAAAAAATTAAACACACCTTTCAATAAAAATATTAATAAAAAATTCAAATTTTATCCAATTTTACATTGAGATATGTCATTTTAAAGATGGAATCAATTAGCAACCAATGCTGGGATTCCTGTTGATATCATGCTTATAGTTTTTGTGCAATTTAAAAGAGAAAACAAAATTTCAACAAATCGGCTGCAATGGGCGAATGACATGCTACAAAAAATCAACCCATTAAAGTTTAAAATAAATAAAATGAGGTAAAATATTACAAGTATCTGTTCAAAAAACTTTAAGTCTTTTGAGAATCTAAATATCAGATTAAAAATCATTTCATTGCAATAAATATCAGAGTTAAGTCCTGCAAAATACTTTGTAAAATTTTTTACTAAAAATTGACAGCTGTTGTTGTAATATAAATAAAGCAGTATTATATATCATAAAACATTAACTATGGAATACTGCATTAAAAATAAAACAAGTCATCAAAATGGATAATTTTATGAAATGCTAATAAGTTGGAATAACTCTGGATTTTATAAAGTATTATTTTTTTGTATGGTTGAGTACAGGCTAAAGCCTGTTTAAACTATTTACATATGCTATCCGTGCACTCAATAAATTAATTACTACTCTTAAAATATATAAGTAAATCATAAAATTTTTGGTATACATAATAAATATTAATATTTTTATATTGGACTATTTCAATCGTCTAATATGAGTATTGAATGTCTTTAAAACATTTTAACTTTTTATGTAAATATTCCAAATACATTCAACTGTTAGTAATAGCACATTAAACAGGTTAGTATATGCACAACATTTTGGGAGGTATTATTCTCCCCTCTTCTTCAGGTGTTGCTGGCCTGACCAGTGACAGTACTAGCATGGGATTCGAACTTGGACCTTTAGATTCTTGAGTATTGAATTTAAGGTAATGCTCTAACCAACAATGGTGGAAATAGTCTAATATTAAAATACAAGTAGAACACCATCATCATAATAAATATTGTTTTTTTAATGGAGTTTCAATTTGATGGGCATTCTTTGAGAGTACCAGGTAATATATTTTTTTATAAATTCTTTGTTTTGAAAATTCATATCTTTGTTTTTAATATCAAAAAAAATATATCACTACCAAAAAGAAGTGATTAAAGTAAATATTAAAAAAAATAAAAATAATATGTTTATTAATGTTAATTTTAATTTGTTTAAATAAAAGTATGTTAATTGGGTTTTTTTTTAAAAAATATTTATATTTTTAAAAAAAAAAAGGTTTTCATGTATAAATATTTAACTATATTTAATAAGAATTTTTATAATATATTTGTATGAATGTAAATTAATAAGCTTATGCTTATTATAATAAGAAAACTAATAAACAAATTAAATATATTAATTAAATTTTGAAAAATATATGTTTGTGTATTTATTTAGTTATTTATCCTAACATATAACCTATTTTTCCTAGTTTTATTAGTGTATTGTTCACAGCAAATGATAGATACACGTATAACGTAATATATTATATAAGTATAATAGATATACAATAATTATTTCAGTTGTAAACTATTTGACAAGGAATATTTTGTTTGCTTCTTAATTTTACACACACACACACACACACACACACACACACACACACACACACACACACGCATATATATATATCAGGGACGAAGCATTCATGTAGTGAATGAAATGAGTGCTTCCGTAGAAAAATTCACTAAAACTTTCAAAAGCTTTGATTAAAATTCAATTTAAAAAATTCACTTTCAATTTTTTTTCAATTATTTTTTGAATGAAATACCAACATTCAAAATGTTTTTATATATGTAGGAAATGAACTCGATAAATTCATTCTCACATCCTTGATGATTATAAGAAGTTCAAAAAATGCTAAAATCTAATTTACAATTAAAACTTTTAAGAGTGTTAAAAGAATTGGGAAAATAAAAATATATTGATAATGTATTATCCATATTTAAATTAATCATGGTATGACTAACAGATAAAAGAGTTCCAGATTTTTCTAGATGTACATCGTAAAAATTGATGTGGCAAGTAAAACAAAAACATTATTAAAAAAATTATGTAGTGTGCTTCCATTCTTAAAAAAGTCATGCTTCGTCACTGATATATATATATATAGTCGTTATTGTTTATATTAATAAATTTTCATTCTTGTTAATTAAACTGTTTTTTTCCTATGATTATTAGTAAATTATTACTCTTCACATTGAGAATCTCTACATTTTTTTATTATTCTTATATTATTATATTAGCTAGACAGAATATTAAAAAAACTTTCTACATGATCCATTAATTTTAATACTACTATTACATATAATGTCTTTAAATGTGAGATTTGTCATCATTTATTTTTTTATATACTATTACATTTGGCATTCAACATTGTAAACAATTTTTAATACCATTATATTTAGCAATCCAAGTAGAGCGTGAATAAAACTTTTTGCTCAAACCAATTTATCTTTAAGACTATTACAATATATGTATTATCTTTATTGTTGTTAAAAGGAGGTTGCCTTGATAACAGTTTGAGATTGTTATTGATATTGTCTAAGTGTTGATTGGTTTCTAATGATATATATATATATATTCCTACTGAATTGAATTATGCAAATTTAATCAACTTAATGGACAACCATATATTATAATTATGCTTTTATTTTCATCAAATTGATTTTTGTTCAAAATTGAATCTTGTTAAAATGTTACATTAATTCTGAATATCATGCGATTTTCATATCCTCATATTACCATTCTTCCTATTGATCAATTTCAACATTAAAAGATTTAGTTTTTATAACATCCAACTTTTATTTAATGACCATTTTCCTCTCAATTTTAATCGATTTGATGAAAATAAAAGCATAATTGTAGTATATGGTTGTCTATTAAATTGATTATATTTGCATAATTCAATTCAGTAGAAATGTATATAAAAAGACAACATAATAGTTGAAAATAGAATAACCATCAAATGAAATATATAGGATTTGATTAACTAAATCAATCAAAAAAGTGTTTCTAAAATAATACATTACTAATAAATAATTTTTGCTGAAGTCTTAATAAGCATTATTAAAAACTAATTCATTTTTTTCATATTTTATAACCTATAATTTAAAAATTAAAGCACTTCATGTCTTTTAAAAAAATCAATTAGCAATGGAAATAATTACTAATTATATATAAAGAATTATACAATTCCATAGATTTCTATAATGAAAATTAATTTAGTATTGTAAAATATATGTAGTGCAAGATATTGACACTATGCCACTTCTGTTTTTAACTTTATTGATCATACAATCAATATTAATTGATCTTTTTTATTTTCTATCTGCATTTATTACTAGAAAATGACTCATTTATTTTATTTTATATTTATTGTAATATTGGGTATTCATTCACTCATTTTATTTTATATTTACATGTATAAAGTAATGGGCTTCAGCTAGTTTTGCTCCAGCTGGGCAGAACTATTTCCTAAAAATTTTTTAACTCAGTGAATGTTAAAATAATAATTATAATATTTTTACTTACTTTATAAAATTTATTATATCCTTTATGACATGTCACATTTTTATTTCTATATGCTATTTATTTTAGCAACAAATTGATATTTACTATTGTTGAAAAAAATGTTATGACTCATACTTGTCAATAATATATAAACACATTTTATCAAACAATAAAAAAATTCAAATTTAAAAACACACCACTAATCTGAGTTAATACTCATTGCATTTCAAAAGTGTTTTTATTTTTTTATAAGTTATACCAATAGCAGATACAATGCAGTGCTAAATAAAAGCAATTATTCTTAAATTCTTTTTGCAATAGTCAGTAATTGTTAGTTAATAAATGTTAGACATCGATACATTTTGCATAGATATTTTGTGGCAATAATTGCTGTGAAAATGTGGCTGCATATTTCATACTCTCAATAATCACTATATTTTTCTACTTAGTAAAATTTATATAAACAATTGATCGATACTGCTAGCACTATGATAATAATGGGAGATTATTAAAATTATTTTCTATAGGAAGCCCTGCTCTGCCATTGATGCACAGAGTCATTTAATTTATAATTCATATATTTATTTTATAAATATTTTAAATTTTACTTACATTTTTTATGAGACATTTATTTTATATAGTGCAATGTTTATGAATTGTAATAAACTAAAGATTAGCTTTTCAAGCTAATTCACATGCTTTATGAATCTTAATAATAAATGAATAATTTCACTTCCAACACAAGATATAAAGTATTCATTTATTATTAAGATTCATAAAGCACATGTGAATTAGCTTGAAAAGCTAATCTTTAGTTTATTACATTTTTTATCAAAATATGGATTGCTCCATAGTGAAAACTACTTTTTTTTCAGACATGTTTAATTCAGTTTAGTGTTTATTTTAGTGAAATTTAAAATCTATATAAGTAAATATTTTTTGACTTTAATTATAGTTAGTATTTATTATATATGTATAGTAATAAAGGTTTTAATTATTCTAGTATTATTTTTAAAAATGTTTAATATATATAGTATATGAGCACAGACTTTCACATGACCCACCACTCTCCACACTATCTCATAACACTGCTACACTTCCAGCACATATATGTTAAAAAGATAAATAATCACCAATAAATGTATTTCGTGCTAAACCAGCAATCATCAGTTGGTCCAGATTACCATCTCTACACATATATGCTATAAGTGCTCAGATATATATTAAGATAGCCAATCCTCATAATTTAATGAACAGGCTTCTATCCACTCCCCACTCCAACTCTTCAATCGTCCATCCAATTGAAAATCTGATGATGAAATGCTCAAAGGCCACCTTGAGGCCGAGATTCTTGTCACACCCATGTTGACCTAAGATCAATCTGGTCCCTCATGTACAGGACATAATCCATTTAATACACATACAAGGGATGGGAAGACATCTCTACTATGTAATAACTGAAACACACAAGCTTATTATATGCCTGTGTCTATATATGCAATATATAGGCTATATGAGCACAGACTTTCACATAAATTTTAGATAAACATTTTTAATATTTATTATGCTACCGGGGAAAATAAAATAAATAAATAAATAAGCAAATCTTTTTTTTATTTACTTTTTAGTTTAATTTAAAATATATAATTATAGAAATATTAAATAAATATATATTTTAACAAGTATATTAAAAAATTAGGGCTGAATGGCTATGCCCAAACATACTCAAAAGTTATTTTTTTAAAAAAAGCATTGTTTGAATAAGTCCCCCAATTAAAGGATTAAATAAAAGAAATTAGTGATTGTGACCAATAATTATTATTCTTTACTGCATGGTTTTAAAAATAAATAGGTAATTTTTTTGTTAAATAATAATTAAAAAAAAATTTTTTTTGTATGTATATAGAAAGTTATATTATTATTTATTTTTTATAGTTTAATAAAAAAGAAAAAAATACATATATAAAAAAGATGCATTTTAGCTATTGAAACTATTCTTTGATATATATATACTCACACACACTTAAAATCATCACTAGTCAAAACAATTCATTGATAAATTATTTTAATTCCACCTCTATATTTGTATATCATACTCATTTTAAAAACATCTTCAAAACTATACAATGTTACCTTTATTAACTGTCATAATAACATTTTTTTAAAAAAATAATAAATTCACAAATTAATAATAAATCAATGGAATTTTTTCCAACATAAAAAAAAAAATGAAACTTTTTTTATATTTTAGCATTATGTAAGAGAAATACATCAAACATTAAAATTGAAAATATATAAATTTCTAAATATTTTTACAAGTGAATGAAACACACACGGAAAAGGATGCATCCTCCTCTTATTAAATTAAGAGAGAAACAATTCCACTGTTGGTTTTAAATTAAGACAGACACATGTTATTAGTAAATGACATGTTTTCAGGTTTCAATGCCAGTTTTTAATCGATATTTTGCCTGATACTTGAATTATTCTTTATTATGCTATTCCCTTAGCTATGAATAACTAGATATCCATTTTCCAACCAATAATTGAATGATAGATAATTTTATTAGCAGAAGATTGCATTTTTTATATAAATATACATGGTATACTTTTTTATTTATTTGTTTTTTGGATTTTTTAAATTAATTGTATGTTGCCACAGTATATAATACCAAAATATTTGTTAAAACAATTTTCTGATGTTTTAAAATTTAAAACTTTCTAATCCTTTTTTGCATACATATATAAATGATATATATATATTAATGCAGATATTAATATTTATTATTAATAATTTTTCTTTTACTTATGATAATTGATTTTAAAATAATTTATCAATAATTATTGTCAAATTATTTTAAAGTCAAACATTGCAAATAAAAGTAGAATTATTAATATTCTTTATATTCTTTATTACTTTTACAATGCTTTATATAATTGGAATCCACTATGACAGTTTCAATTGCCCTAGCAATCTTCTTCAGAACTGATTTTTACTTAGAACAATGATAATAATTAAAGACACAACATTAATGTTTTGGCCATTAATAAACCATCATAGTGAGTTGTAATTATATAAAGTATTGTAAAAGTAATAAAGAATGTAAATGATATTAATATTATATGGATTTGGCAATGCAATAAGAGAGATAAAGTTATAATAAAAGCAGAATTATTATAAAAAATTTCACTGTCTATATTAAAATTGTTTATAACTCTGATGAAGACTAAAAATCAGTTGAAACTGTAGGTAAATAAAGAAATTATAAAAAGCATTGCAGTTAAAGGCATAAGGAATGAATTTTTTAATCATTAAAAAATTAGCATCTTTCTTATATACAAGTAAGCAAAGCATTATTTGTCTTAGTCTTAGTTAATTCAAAGGAATTCAGTAAGTACAAGTATTAATTTTTTAATACTGCATTTTTATAATATTAGAGTCCCCAAAATATTCGTGAATAGAGATCCCATTTTTATAAGACAACGTGCTGTAGGGAATTTATACTTTGCAATGCAAGAGTCATCAGTAGTGGCGGACATACATTTATTTAATAAAAATATTTATTTTACGACTAAGGGCAAACATTTATTTGAGAGTAGATGATGAAGATAATGCCGAGGCGGAGGACATAGAGAATGATAAACTAAATAAAGGAACACGTGGTATGCTTTAGCTGGCGATATAAAATGGCA